>JANPWX010000103.1:882313-1022558 GCA_024734555.1 Trochalopteron elliotii
CCATCCCTGCACTCCATCCCCGCGCATCATCCCCGCACTCCATCCCCGCGCATCATCCCTGCACTCCATCCCCGCACTCCATCCCCGCACTCCATCCCCGCGCATCATCCCTGCACTTCATCCCTGCACATCATCCCCACACTCCATCCCTGCACTCCATCCCTGCACTCCATCCCCGCACTCCATCCCTGCACTCCATCCCCGCACTCCATCCCTGCACTCCATCGCTGCACTCCATCCCCGCACTCCATCCTTGCACATTATCCCCACACTCCATCCCTGCACATCATCTCTGCACTTCATCCCTCCACTTCATCCCCACACTCCATCCCTGCCCGCATTCCCCGGCAGCATCTCCTGCCTGTACCCCTGCCCGCATCATCCCTGCCACTTCATCCCTGCTCGCATCATCCCTGCCCACATTCCCCGGCAGCATCCCCTGCTTGCATCCGTACCCTCAGCCCTGCCCGCATCCCTGCTCGACGCCCTGCCCGCATCCTTGTCCTCAGCCCTGCCCTCATCCCCCGCCCCCCTCCCCAGCAGCGGGTAAGGCGGAGGGGCCGCGGGTGCGCGCTCGGAGCCGGCGGGGCTCTGCTGCCGGAGCCCAGGTGCGGCTGGATGGGTGCGGGCCGCGTCCTCCCGCTCCGGAGCCGCGAGGCGAGCGGAGTCTGCGGGGAGCCGGCCCGGTGCGTGTAGGGATCGTTCACCCGGTGATGAAATGCAGCTACTTCTGGGACAGAGCCCAGCAGCTTTTCCGTGCCAGCAAATACTACAGGGGAAGTGAAAAATCACTTCATGCATTGGAAGTGCAGAGATGAACTTAGTGAGGCAGAATATAAATTACCCGGACCGAGGGAGGTTGTGCCCAGTTGTTTGATTTACACCATCCTGCTTGCAAAAAGTATCATGAGATTTTTAACAACCATAAGGACCTTGGCCCATTTCCTTCCAGGCCACACAGAGCAGCTTTTCAGAAAGGGAGAATACACACATACACACACATATCTGGCCTCTAAACAGATCCATGGGCTGGGGTCTGATCCTGTGGTTCTCCCTGTTCCCTGGAAGATGGCTGCCAGAACAGGATGCCGAGTTAGGGAATGGTGCTGAGCTGAGTCAGGGTAAAACATCTCCTCTCAGCAATGTGTGCTACTCCAGAGTGCTCCTAGATTCCAGGGAAGGTTTTCCCCTGCTTGCTGTTCCTCTGCACGGCCACGTCCAGCTGACGTGCTGGGCCTGGAGCACGTCTGGCCAGTGCTGCAGCAGGTTTGTGCTTGCAGGTGCTGTGGGAAAGGGAAATGTTATCAAGGAGAGAGATCTGGGGAAACAAACTGGATTTACCTACCAGGTACTTCCTGGAGAGAGGATGAGCAGAGATGGACCAGACAAATGAGGTGACATTCCCAGGGTTTGGAGTGGGCACAGGACAGCTGTTGCTGGCTTGATGAGCTAAGCTATGCAGTGCCAGGGAAGGAAAAGTCCTGACTAGTGGGAGGGAGAAATGGGAGAAAGAGCAGAAATCAGAGAAGCAGCTGATTTAGACTGAGCTGAAGGCTATTGAAGGACTTAAGTTTATTTCAGGTATGCTGGATCACATCCCTAGTGGAGGTGGCATAAACTGGGTGTATGAGCATGTCATTTTGGAAAGAAAACAAGAGTCAGGCCCAGGATTCCCCTGAGCGTGGGCTGGGCAGTTTAACACAACATTTATGGCCCCCTGCTCGGGGAGCTGTTTTCCTACAGCCTTGAGGCAGGACCTGCAAGCAGCTTCACAGGAGAAAGATGCTTATTTATTTTTGCTATTTGTTCTTCTGAAGTCATGTGTTCTACATCCATTTTATTGTTGCCTGCACAGTGCAGCTGGCAGAGTTCAGCTCTGCACAGAGCTGCTGCTGTGTCTGCTGCAGTGCTGGCTGAGTGGGACCCAGGGGGGCACCAGTGGTGGTGGCACGTTTCTGGGTGGTGACACAGCAGTCCCCAGTGGTTGAACTCTCACACATGTGATTTCTGGCTCCTGTTCCAGAAAAGCAACCAGTTGCACTGGTGATGGATCACCTCTCCCAGTGGCAATAGGAATATCAGTAAGTCATAGAGGAGTGAATAATCTAGAGAGGGTCACCTGCAGAGGAGAATGGAGTGAATTGCCTTTGCCAGGCACATGCTGTTGTTCACTGATGGAAATGCTGAGGTATAAACTGATGTGCCAGAAGCACCAGTGCAGCTTTGCAGCCCTAGAACCATTCTGTGTGTGCGTGTGTGTTAGCAGTGGGCACCATTCGGGGGAGTATTTCCATCACAGAGACATCTTCCCTCCCAGAGAGTCACAAATTACAGCAAAGCCAGCTCACAGCTGACACACCAAGCTTGCAAACCAAGCTATGAGAGGCTCTCACATGTAAGGGAAGCTCCAGAAAACCAACCAAAACCCAACAATTTTTTTTTGGTTGGATATCAAAAGAGAATAGAGGAGTAGAGGGAGGTCTCACTCCTATCCATTCTCTTTGCTCCCCATTTCCAGTAGAGTAGCTCTGGATCCTGTAGCCTTTTCATGCCTGGGACCTGTCTCATTGCTATCCTGATAGGAAGTACATCCTTTACCCTGGTATTTAGAGAAGACACATCCTGAAGCCTTACAACAGGTCTTCTTACAGCCTGGACTTTTATATCCTTGCATGTTACAGCTGGAATATGTTGTACAGCAAGTTCCCATGGAAAGCTCGCAGCCTCTCGCTGTAAATCATCGCAGCCTGTCCAAGCCAGGGCTGCTAACTGGCTCTGTGGTGAGTGAGGATCTCTTTCTTAGGCTTTGATTTAGAGTGTGATTTAGAACCTGGCCTGTGCTCTGGACTCCCCTGTGTCCATCATGGTTTTGGATGCAGCTTTGGCCAGAAGTCCTGAGTCGGCACAACCGATCCCATTTAGCCATTTCTTTACCCTGCCCTAGCTGCCTGTGTGGCTGTCAGATACATTGCTAACACTGGAGACCCCTGTGGTAATTTATCCTTGCAGCTGTGGATGCTGACTTGCTAAGCAGGGTGGAAGACAGCGAGTGTGAGCTTTAAAAGCATCGCCTCGTGCAGGCAGCACATTCCAGGTGAGGCTGCAGGAAAGAGAAAAAAACCAAACCAAATAAAAGGAGTTTGTAGAAAATTATGAAGCATCTAAAATTAACCAGGGAAGAAGGAACAGAAATGAGCTGTGACCCCAGGGAGGAGGCTGGGGATTCAGAGCAGGCAAGAGCAGGTGTGAATCCTTAGCTGGACTTGTGTGCTCAGTGGCACAGACACCAGCAGGGCAGGATGTGGGTGCAGGAGCAGCCGGGCTGCTCTTGGCGCGTGGCTGCTCTTGAGGCAGGTACAGATGGTGAGCGGGTGAGCAGAGCCCTCAGACATATGCTGGGGTACATATGTGGCTCTGGGTCCCTCCTGGCTCAGGCCACCTCCCTGGCTGGAACAGGAATGTTATTCCAGCCATTTCCCACTCTGCTCCGTGCTGAGGGAGCTTTGCAGTCAAAGTCAAAGGTGTGTTTTGAGGGAGCAGCGAGAGCTTAGGAGGGACAAGCTGAGACTGAAGAATGCCTGAGAAATAGAGAGAAAGTCAAAGGGAAGAACTAACAAAGACACAGTGTTTGTGCTAAAATTGTGAACAGAGAGAAGAAAGCAGCAACAAGGATCCCTATAACATAGCCTTAAGATGAGCAGCTATTTCTAGAATTGCTTTATTGTCATGTTGTCCAAATTCGGAGTTGCTTCTGCAAAACAACTCCAGGCTTTGCTGTTTTATGCTGGAGAATGCTGATAATGTGTTTATCTGCCATTTCCACTCTCCTAAAAGAGAACTGTAAAGTATTTGAAAATGATGGACTATGTTTTAGGCCAGTGAATAGATAAATCTGGTCAACCAGGGAAAAGAGAACAATTAGGATTTTTCTACAATATTTACCTAAAGTAACTAAAGAGTGGAAATCTGAGTTCTAGAAATATTTAGATAAAACCCTTTCTGTGCAATTAGAGATATATGTGCATCAATCCTTTTATTTGCTTCTTGGGGGGAAGAGCTAAGGTGAAAAGACTGACAGGAACTGGAAGTGCTGCTCAGGGAATTCACTAGAGGATGAGGGATGAAGGAGAGATATATTTTGCTGATGAAGCTGGATTGGGCCTTGTTAAGTCTGGAAAAAACTGAGAAGTGTTCTAACCACAATCATAGGACACTAAAGGGATCAGAAAGACATGGATGAGCACTGTTACTCCTGGGATAACCTTTCAGCTGTGTGGGGACATGCAAAGTCAGTGGTTGTCTGAGGGCTGTCATCTGCAGTGCCAGATGGAATATCCTGTGTGTGACTATTTCTTTATTGATTCCCTTCATGCTTTGTGTTCCCATAACATTCTGCACTAATGGAGTAAGTTAAGAGTCATCTGTGGAAGTATTTTTTTGGAGGGGAGGGTTAAGATCTAGTACCACAAAATTTCCTTGGGTGTCTCCCAGCTTTCTATGGGAAAGAGTAGGGGTGAATAACCATATCTCAATTCTCTCCCCTCTTTGTGACTGGATAGATGTCAAAATCACTCCTCTTGTCTCAAAGGCCCTGCTGCTGCAGGATGTGTCTCTGAGTGCTCAGATATTGCTCAAAGTTTATCAGACACAGACTTTTTTTCACATCTGGGCTCAATTGTCACTGACCCAGAGCAATCAGAACCACAAAGAGCCTGATCCTGCAATTGGAATTACACAGATAAATTTTTAATTAGAGGCCCATGGACATAATGAAACTGATTTCCAAGTCCAAAGCCTAAGCAACAGCAAATCCATTCACACGTTGAGTGCAGAGTGAATCATGTTTATGGTCCATCAGTGTTCAGCTTCTTTGTTCCAAAATGCTGGTCAGGAAGGCAGAAGAAATATTCCCTGGGATATTATAAAGACTAACATATCATCAGAGGGAGAATCAATGGAGATTGATGGCAAATTAGATGGGCACTTGAGACATTAAAAGGAAGGATGGAAAATAGAAGTGATATTATAATTGAACCATATTAATACATTTTAAATTGCTTTACAAATATTAACAAGTTAAATAAGGGAAGCCTGGAAATATTAGTTCATCTAGTCTGGGAAAGCTGGGAGTGAGGAGGGACATTCGGGCTCCAGCACAAAGGTATATGAAGGTTAAAATGAAAAGTGATCAGAAGTATTTTAACACTTTGATGATAGAAGAACAAGGGGACACATCAAAATTAAAGGGCACAACTTTTAAAGCAAATTAAAAGGAAATAGTCCTTTCTTCAGTGCATAGTGAAGGCACGCAATTCCCTGCTGCAGGATGTCGCTGAGATGAAAGTCCGGATGGATTTGAAGCGTAAAAGGCTACATAACTTTGTAGCAATTAATAGCATTTGCAGCCCTGCAATCTGGGACAATGGTAATCAGGTCTCGGGCTTCAAAGCAAAGGATGACCATCTTCTGGGGTCAGGAAGGACATTTTCTCTGTGCATAAAAAGAACATAATATGGTTGGCCAGGTAATGTGACTGCCTATGGTCGATCCCTCTCCAAGCTAAGTCAGCAAGAGATTAGCAAATTGCTTCTGCGGGTGCTGGATTAAGGTATTATAAAAAGGTTTTCATCAATGCCAGACAGAATATCAATCCAGCAATCTCTTCTTCTGTATCAACTCCCACAAAAATAATTTCAGTGATTAGAGCAGATATTGAAGTAGGACATAAAACGGGTGGTTACAGGCAGCAGCACTGACCCTGAGCTGCACAGCTCACTTTCCTCTATCAGCAGCAGCATCTGTGGGGTGGCACAGAGCTGGGGTGAGCCTGGAGTCTCCCAGCACCAGCTTGTGCAGGGATACAAACTCCCTGTGCCCAGGGGCCTGCTGCCTGGACAGAGGAGGAGGAAAAGAAACAGGGAATGCTGTCACCTCTGCTCAGTGCCAGAGGAAATGCAGCACAAGGCTGAGAGAACAATTCAAATCCTGTCAGTAGAAGCATTTCAGTTTGCAATCTTGCCTTGACAGGTTTTGAAAGTAGTTGGTAGCAAGGTAGCAGAACATTATAGGAAACAGGAACTTAAATACTGCCTTGGGATATGGGAAACATTTGGCAAATCAGCCTGCAAGGTGTTTGTAAGGTGTCACCTTAAAGAGTCTGACCAAGCTGATGAAGGAAGGCTGTGACAGAGATAAGTGGGTGCATGAAATCCTGAGAGCTAACCAAGGCAGCTTGGTATGAGTGACAGGGTGGACAGAGATCAGCTATGGAGCCGTGTCTTCTCCCTGTATTTTCCCCACAGTCCCATCCCCCTGAGGGTCCCAGGGTGACTCCCCCTGTCTGCCTTGTGTTGGGCACAGTCCTGCCTCCTGCCCAGAGTCATCCATGCTGCTGGGAGGGAGGAGCAATGTGCCTTTCCCCACAACTCTCCCATCAACCATTCTTTTCCTTTTGCTGAAGACAGAGGTTGGCTGAAGAGAAAACAAGACTGTTGAGTACAGACAGGGGAGTTCAGCTTCAGCAAGTGACACTTGCTGAGGGCCACTCCTGCAGTGGCCATGAGCATCTCCAGGTGAACAGAGCAGGAACTGCTCTGCCATGGTCAGGCAATAAAGCAGAAAGGTGGGAGGGCTGGGCAGCTGATGGCTCTGAGGAAAACACATCAATAGACAGGATAAAGTTCTGACAGGTGTGTGACTGGGAGCAGGGAGGGGGAGGCTGACTGGTGGGAGCACAAAGTTCATTGGTGGGGCAGATGTCAATATTCAGACAAATTGCCACAAACAGTTCCTTTGCTTCCTGGATGGCAAAAAAGAGAGGGATGTGAGTGGCAGGTGCAAATCTGCTGGTGAAGTGTTTTGGAGGTGTGATGATTACTGTGCTCGTGGCCTGGGCTGGAAAGGATGGACCAGGGAGTTTTTGTTCTGCAAAACTCATCAGAAAGATGCATGAAAAAAAAAAAATCACTATAAGGTAGGACTGCAATTTACCTGCATTATTGGAAGATTGATTTCTGATGAAAGGAGCGAGAAAGAAGGGGAATAAAATTTTATGGATTGCAAGAATGGGGATCAGAGGTCTAAAATGGCAGCTGTTAGTATTCGTGAAGGATTGGTTCAAATGGGACTGCAGAGACCACTGCAAGCTTCTGATTTCCAACCATCTGCATTTAGAAAAGAGAGGGAGACCAGCAGGCTGGCCTCGGTGAAATTCTGCTGGATTTCCCCCGAGAATCAGGATTGTCCCTGCATTTCAACTACCTGAAAGCCTTAAAACACTGACAAGGCTGAAAGGTGAGGTGAGGGTCGAAAGCGAGAACGGCTGACAGGAATAAGTAGATTGTAGTCTAGGCAGGATAATTCAGGGATCTGTAATAAAACTGCCCAGTGACAGATAGTGAATAAAAGACTACAGGTATATTATGGTTTATGGAGCACAGGACAGATGTGTCTCTGAGGAGGATGAGATAAGGAGAGGAAGGCAGCAGCGGGCTGTTTGGGGATGCAGCAGCACCGTGTGAATAAAGCAGCGCTGTAGCAAGATAGTTCAATCATGGTGCTGTCACTGACATGTTATATATGACCTTGAGCAGGTCACTTAGGCTGGGAGCTGTGCAGAAGAGCTTTTTAAATGCATGTGTTTCCATGCACTGGAGCTGAACCCCTTCAGTGCTCTGGCTCCGAGCCTCCAGCTCGCACAGCGGATGAGAGCTACCCAGGGAACTTGGATCCAAGTTTGGCATGAGGGAAAATCTGGATTTTTTAAAGAATTCAGCAGCCCTTGTCCTCAGGAAATATAATCCCCCAAAGACTGATAGTCTGCTGTGCTGACTCTTTACATTTCTAGCACTGGGCAAAGGCAGTACTGGTTTGCCTCTCTCTTGTCCCTCCAGCCCAGTAAAATGGCTCCTTCTTCAGAAATCTGGCCTGAATTAATTTCTCTCCTCATTGCCTAAGATCACTGGCAGAGCTGGCCTTTTACTGGAATAGATAAGGGAAGAACACACTAATTGCATCTGTTTGCCTCCCTTGCAGACAGGAATGAGGATTTTACATACACAAAACATAAAATGAAGTTTGCAAGTGCACACACACACAGAGACATGTGCATTGTGCTTTAAGAACGCTGAATCAAGGCTGCTGTTTCATATTAATCTTTTTACCAACTTCAGCATTTGCAGTAAATAGCAATTAATGATAAAGCTGCTTGCATTAAATAGAGGAGTAGAAGAGGCTGATAGGTCCTTCCTACCAGTGGATCCTCCTGCAGTGCTTCTCATTACTTTAAGTTTGAAGACAGAGATTTTCATCCATGGCTGCACTTTTTTTCCTCACTGCTGCTCCTCTGAGGCAGCTCTTCTGTAAAGCCTTGACACCAGTGAAGTGCAGTCCCCAAACCCTCCTGTGTCACACCACAGGGACATGCCTTTGATGCTGGGGCATGACCCTCCCTGGGGTGCTGGGGCGGTGGTGGATGGAAGGGCTGGGGACAAACACACTCTGCTGCCCTTGCACAGCACTGCTCTGGTCTCCAGACCTCCACCAGTGACATTTGGGGAAAAGGAAATCAACAGGAGAGCTGAGACACACTCTGGATTTTTATTTTTAGGTGTAAGTTTAAAATTCCAGGCACTGGACGGGATATGGGGACTGATTGCCAGCTCAATAACACAGTATTTTTGTGTTCAGAAACTCAGGATGCATTTTCCGTGCCCCACATGGAGAGTGCTCCAAGCATGCATCATCTGCTGGGACAATGCTGCAGGACTGTGGAAGATGACAATAAACCACTGGAGGATTTGTGCTTGTTCATATTGCCCAACACTGATGTTAATAGAACAAAATATACCCAGAACTGGCTTACTTCTGAGGGGAAGCTTCTTTCCTCCTGGAGAAACTCCAACTAATACAGGGAGCTGAGATCTTTGGCAATGTGGAAACACCCAGAGATATTTAGATGCTCAATTCCTACACACACACCTAATTCTCTTTAAATCCTCTGGGTGCAGGAAGCTGAGTAGGTGCTGCTTCCCTAAATACCTCCAGGACCAAGCAGGGTCCTGTGGTGGAGAAACCACACACAAAAATGGGTGCAGACAGTGCCTGAGGAGCAGAATCCCTGGAACAGGCTGTTCCCATCCCTGTGTGCCTGTGTCTCATCCCGAGGGCTCTTCAGGGGTTTGAGTCAGGGCTGGCTGATGGAGGGAGCTCTGCTGCTTTTTCTTTGGCTTAATGTCACAGGCACTTGGACAGCACACGTTCCAATTTTCTGTAGGGACTTTGTGCCTGTTTGGTTCTGTGGTGATTAAAAAAAAAAAAAAAAAGAAAAGAAAAAGAAAAAGGAAAACCAGGAGAAGTGAAAAGGAAGAATTCAGAGGAATAGAGGGTGAAAAGGGATGGTGTCACTGTCTTAAAATAAACCAGCAGCATATGGCAATTTCTAATGGAAAAAATAAATTTGCTCTCAGATTATTTCCTAGGAACTTTTCACTCATTTTTTGATACAGGGCTTTGCTCATCTATTTTGCTGTAAATCTAATTATTTCATTTTAAGTTCTCTGATGAATGCAGGTTTAGATTGGAAGACAGCAAAGGACTTTGAAAGTCGCCAGCTTAAGGAACTTGCAGTAACTCAGCCTTGCTGAGATCCCTCATGTTGTTATGAAGATCTGACAGACAGTTATTGGAATTCCTGGTAGGAATAGGTGAATAATGATTTCTCTCTTTTTTTTTTTTTTTCATCAGTTTAGTTCTGGAAGAAAAAATGAAGGGAAAAAATTACTTTTAGATATTTAAATATAATTAGTGTGGCGGGGGAAGAATGAAAAGATTTTATATTTGAGACTAAAAGGAAAAGAGAATAGAAAATCACTTCAAAACTTAAATTTTGCATAAATGAATAACTTTTTCCTTTCATAACTGTATTATTTCACTTTTGCTTGGTTTTGTTTTTTTAACATTTCCTTCTAGATCCACTTTATCAACATCTCATCATAAAGCATTTACATTAAGAAACAATGCAGTGATGTACTTTGATTATTTTGATTTTTCCCCATCCCACTTTTTGACAGTAACTATGTAATGAATTCAATCTGAATTAATAAACATTGGCAGACAATCCCCAAGCACTTTTCTGAGCCTAATTTTAGGATGTGTTAAAAACAATGTCTCGCATCTTTTAGTGCCTATGATTGCAGTTTCCTTTATGCTGCACACAGTTAAAGACAATTCCTACCTCAAATAACAGATACTCAAAGGGTCCAGAGTGATGGGAGATAAAAGGAGAAAGTAAAAAGATCTGTCTGAAGTAAATCAGGAGCAGAGCCATGTAGGGAAGAGTACGGGCTTGACTCCATTCCCTGCTTTCTCACCAGCCTGGGGATTAATTATAAATCTCTTTCTCACCCATTAGGTTTTTCTCATACTCCTTCTACTCCTGCACTTTCTCATTCACACCTTCAAGTCTTTGCTACTCTTCCTTTAATCCAACTTCCCCGACTCTCCAATTTTTGCACACTTTCCTCTTTCCTTGTCTGCTCTTCCTGGAGAAGATTGCTAACGAAGTGGCAAGTGTTAATAACATCTCTTGGCTGTGCCTGCTGTGATGGGGAAAGGAGGAGCAAGGTGGGTGAAGGAAAGCTGCAAAGAAGGAGGAAGGGGGTGATCTGAGCTGGTTTCAGGCTCTGGATGAAGGTGCAGGAAGGAAAGGTGCAAAGAAGGAGGAAGGGGGTGATCTGAGCTGGTTTCAGGCTCTGGATGAAGGTGCAGGAAGGCAGAGGAAGCCCCTGCATGCTCAGAAACCTCATTGCCATGGGAGCAGAGTCTGAACTGAATGTCTCAGGGGGAGAACAACAACAAATCTGCAAGGTGGGATTTGTCTTTTCAGGGATTCAGGGGCCAAAGCAGATTTCCAGGGCTGAGAGATGTGCAAGGGGAAGCAGCAGCCCCCTGCCCTGTGCTGTGACAGCAGCTCAGAGCATCCTGCCTTGGTTTGTGTGGCTGAGTTTGTGCACAGGGACTGGTGGTGCAGGAGTAACATCAGCTGTGGATGTGCACATTCAGTGAGACAGGGGTGACAGTGCTGGCTGTGCTGGCAGGGCTCCCACAGCCATCTGCTCTGGGCCACAGGGCCCCACCTGAGCCTGGGATGTCACCACACCTCCTGCCAGCTCCCTCCAGCCCTGCAGGATCCCTGGCTGTCACTGCAGCCTCTGCTCTGTGGTCACTGGGAAAATCTGGGCAGAACCTGAGGGTTTAGGGGACTGAAATGTTTAAGGGGGACATAGGAGAGCCCCTGTTTTGGGCTGGCAGCTGCAGCTCCCTGAGGAGCACAGGTCAAGCCCACAACAGCTGGTAGGACAAACTCTGCTAGTCCTATGGGAAGAAAGATGTTGTCTAGTCTGAAGGAGGAGGGACAAAACAGAAATGTAAATTAGAGGGAAGTTTCCTTGAGCTGCTCTGGTCTCAGAATACTACACCAGGAATAAAATGTCCAGGAATAGCTGTCTGTCATTGTAAACAGTCACATAAGCCATGATAGATAACTTCAGGCTATGTGTTCATGAGCACAGCAGACTCTAAATACTCTTCTTTCTTTGGAAACTCCTTCCCAACACCTTTGATTTTACAGGGATAAGCCAGCTATATTCCTGTTCTGCATTTAATTTAACACTCATACAAAATTATGTATCCAGCCAGCTATTTATTATCTAATTTGATGTCTGCAGTTGAGGAAAGACTATTTATCCTTTCCCACAGCAGTGTCTCTTTCTCTGGCAGCTCTGACTAGCTGCTGGGTGCCCTGGGGAATGTCAAGGCAGAATTTATTAGTCATGACCAGCCATGGAGGTGTTTTTCAGATTTGGATTTGGCCAGCTGATTGCACAGGATCTTCCTGCGAGTCAGGCTGTTGAAGACACAAATGTGATGCTCGCTCTGGATTGCTTTCAAAGTCACTTTGGGAAGCTGCAGGGGCGTGCAGGATCCATCCAGGGTGAGGAGTTCTAGCAGGAGAATGTGTGCAGGCTGGTGGAGGGGAACTGCTCACTGTCTTTGGCAGAACACCATGCCAGGGAAACTTTAAAGCACCACTCAGCATGTCCTGTCCTTCTCCCAGCCCACAAAGGTGTGACTCTCTCAGCATTCCCGTGGAAGCCTTGCAGGCATTCAGTCTGAATGTGTCCCTTGGAGCAGGAGGAGCTGTGATGGCACCTGGCACTTGCCAAACTGGAAGTCACCCCTCGGCCTGCCCACGAGTGATGGCAGCACTGGCCAACTGCACAGGTTGTGCTGAAGCTGCACTGTTTGTTTTACAAATAGATCTCAGTTCTTCCAGAGCTTCTTGCCTCCCTTTGTAGAGCATGGTTGAGCATGTGCTGCTCTTCCTGGTCAGTGATTTCCTCCTGGCACTGAGGAAAGATCAAGTGTCCACGCCAATTCTTTTGGATCTGTCAGCAGCCCTCAGACCCTCTGGCGATGAAGGGCTCACGGGTTGCAGAGTCTGGCATGGATGGGCAGTATCTCCCTGCAGGAGCATTCTTTCTTTCCAAAAGACACTCCACAGTGTAACTTGGAGTAATGAAGCATTTCCCTCAAGGACTCTTCCAGGGGGTAATTCCATGCTCACTTGTACTGTTGCTGTCACAGGGATGGGGCTCCAGTGCTACAGATGTGCTGGTGACAAGGGGTAAGGACAACTTTCAAGTAAATTATCCACAGTTTTCAAAATTGATCATCCTCAAACCTCCTTTCCTGCCTTTGACTTGCTCCATTGTTGCCTAGCACAGAGACAAATTGAGGCACTTTGCTCCTTCCCCACCCCAGAGATGAGGCCACACACAGAGAAACGTCAGCTGGGATGGGATGGAGCCGTTTGTGGGGAGGGAAGGTGGAAATGTCGGCTTTTAATGGAAGTCTCAGACTCCAGCAGTGCTCACTATTAGCCAGGAGCTGTAATCCATAGTGACAGGCCAGCTGGAGCACGAGGACATTTCCAGGCAGATCTGCATTCAGAGGTGCACTCCCAGCAGCTGCGTGGGGGAATTCAGATTTCCAGCCGGGGAGCCCGGCACACCAGGCATGTCCTGTTCAGGGGAAAAGCAGACAGAAAAACCCCTCTTCCACTAGAAATAAATCTCCAGAAGCTGGGGGTGCTTCTTTTTATTCCCACTGCACAAACACAGCTCTCCCTGGGGGAGATGGTGAGGGCTGGTCCCTCTCTCTGAGGGTGCTGAGCTTTCCTTAGGAAGGAGCAGCCCTCAGCGTGTACTGGGAATTCCTTTAACCCTGATGAAAGGGAGGAGAGGGAAGGAGAATGGTCCTGCATGGCCATGCTCTGCTCTCTCTCCACCACCATCAGCCTCAGGGGGGTTCCTGTTTCTCTCCACATTTAAAATGGGCTCTGTGTCCTCCAACCACCCAGTGCTGCCTCAGTCTCTGATCGAACCTGCGGCTGCACAGGGGCCCTTGGGTGGCACTGTTTTACACCACAACGACACAGACTCTGAGCTTCAGAAGGCTGAAAATGACTCCTTTATTTTTGGGACGTGTCTCCCTTTCAGACTATTTTACACAGACCAGTTTGATTGGCAAAACAAAGGCAAACCTCTTCAATCACATTGGTCAGACCAGAGGGACATCAAGAAGAAGTCCCTCCTAAAAAAAAAAAAAAACCAAAACCAAAACATAAATACAGTTACAAAAACATTTTTCCTGTTGACAGAAAATTCCCTAAGAAAAGAATTTCAGAAAACCAAAACACCTCAGGCATGGAACCAGGGCTACAGTCCTGCATGGCTGTGCTCTGCTCTCTCTCCACCACCATCAGCCTCAGAGGGGTTCCTGCCTCTCTCCACGTTTAAAATGGGCTCTGTGTCCTCCAACCACCCAGTGCTGCCTCAGTCTCTGATCGAACCTGTGGCTGCACAGGGGCCCTTGGGGACATTTTCTTCCCTGAGATGAGAAATTGATGGAGTTGTCTTGTTGCAGGCTCAGCTCCACGCTGCAGTTCCTGCCCTCCCTTTTGCCTCTTGCTTTGCCCTTCTTTCCAACTCACTTTTCCCACCACCTAACAGACGTAGCAGCAAAAATTCACAGAGAGCAATTCCCCTCTGCTATGTGCAGGGGAGCAGAAATGTGGTTTCAGACAAGCAAAAAAATAAATTAAAAAAAAAAAATCAGGTAGACTTCCGAGAAGGAGGTGGAATATATCTTTTAAAAGTACGTAAGTGGTTTGGAAGACAGAGGTCCCAGGAGGTCAATGGTATTCAGACTTTAAAATCCCTGATGCTCATGAAAACATTGCATACAAATTCCACTCTGGGAAAATCTGCATTTGCTTCTTTTTTTTTTTTTTTTTTTTTCCTTTGACAAGCAGAGGAGTTGGTTTTCTGGTGTGCAGAGGGGAGAAAAGCTGTACTTCACTGTCATTGAGCTGCTTGGAAAGGGGACAATTTCCTTGGGAAATTCCTGCCTTTTGATATGTGGTTGGTTTTTCTTAAACTTCAGTGTGAAGGAGAACCATGATCCCACAAGGCTCTTATGACCTAAAAATTTAAAAGCAATAATAATTTGGGATCATTGGTATCTTCTCTTCCTGTGGTGCTGAAGCACTAAGATGCTATGGGAAATATTTAGCATTGTATGATAATACATAAAACAAACAGCACCAAATATTTTATTTTATTTTATTTTATATAATGGATTCTAAACATATATCAATACAATACACAATATGCAAAAATGTCAAAACAAATTAATTGAAACAACACAAAAGCAGTGTGTTTATTTCCTCAAAATTAAACATTTCAGTATGAGTGAAATGAAGAGAGAAAACTCCAAATGATTTGTTTTGACACTTTAAACATGAAAAAAGTTTGTCAAAATTGACACATTCCCATGCAACATTTTGATTTGGAGGGAACTGAGTTTTCCTGCGAAAAAACTGTTCTGTCAAAATTTTTTGACCAGCTCTACATACAGCCTTTCTAAACAGACAAGCATCACAGCCAAGACTCTCAAACGCTCCAGGTGGTCAGGAGATGGATGAAGCACAGAGCAGAGCAGTCTCAGAGAAGGAAATAAATAATAAAGCTCACAGCTAGAGGTGGCCTCAAACGTGGGTAACAAAAGGCTGCAATGTTTGAGGTGCTCAGACTTGAGTGGTGTTGAACTTTAATCCCAGAACGGACTGAATGCCTTCAAGTTTTTAAATTTTTTAGCATATCTGTGTTGCAGAACTGGTGCACTGATGGGCGAGGGTGTTTGTGATGCCAGTGCAGATCCTCAATATCCTCTGGGATTTTCTAGTTCTTGGCGTTGGTTGGAGTCTAGCTGGTACCAGCCTTCTGTGCTTGACAGATTAATACTGGTGAGGATGAGATGGCTTTATTTTCCACACATCCTTCTGTCCCAGTGGAAATCCCAGGCTTAGGGCTCGGGGAATAGGGGGAATTGCAGTGCTGCAGGTAGATTGGCTCTGGGATTCAGGGCTTCTGAGAGCAGCTTTGGGTAGAAGTTCTCCCACCTTCATGATACACAGATTTTAAATCTTCTCATTATATAAATGCAGTTCCAGGTTAATGCGAGTTTCTAATTTAATACGCTGTTCCAAATTAAGAGTTAATATGGTATTTGATTATCTTTTTGCAATGAGATCCAACCCAAGGCTCATTGACTTCAATAGACTTTCCAGGAGAACCTGCAATGGCAACGCCTGTGCTCCAGATTTCTGACTTCTGCTGCAGAAGCAGCCCATGAAATGCTGTTATTTGGGGCTGATACTCACTCTTGCTCACATTTCTAGCCTGAGTTGAAGTGCAGTGCATCTAACTTCTCTGTGGGGTGGCAGGGCTGCAGAAGGGGCTGGCCCTGGGTGTTTCCAGCCTCAGAGCAGTGCCCTGCATACCTAAAGCAGTGACTTGTGTGGCTCACTTCTAAGTCATCACTCAGGGAGCTGCAGGGATATGGAGCCCACATCTGGGACCAGCTGTGCTCACCCTGGCCCTACCTACAGCTCTGCTCCCCCACAGAAGCCTCAGCCATGCCAAGCTGCTTCCAGAGTGCCCTGGCAGGGGTCTCAGACAGTGCCTGCAGGAACTGGGGGACTAAATGCACAGAGAGTTTTATGGCCACTGCAAATTCCTGATCCACTCAGTGGGATAAGGAAGGTGGAGCTGCCCAAGGCTGGAATTTGCAACTGACAACTCAGAATCCTTTTTCTCTCCCCTCCTCAGCTGCCCCTGCTGCTCGTGGCTCTGTCCAGCTGAGTGGTGGTGAAATAAAGGTGCCCAGAGGAAGCTCCAGTGGTGCTTTTCATCCTGGCAGGCAAGCTGGCATTATCCAAGCAGCAGGAGCTGTACCAGGAGAAGGGATGGCCTGTGGATTTTAACCCCTTCTGCTCCTCTAGTAAGAGTGGAGGAACACAATAACCCGGCCAAAGGCTGAGCTCCTTTTAGAGGGACAAGAAAAATGGGAAGATAAACCATTTGCAAAGATTAGGTAACTTCAGCTTCCTTTACTAAAAGCAGCAGTGGTAGTTTGTATTTCCCAGGCCTTGTAGAGTGGGGTCATTCCATGTGGGGCTTAGGTGACAAAGTCTCTTCCCAGGAATGAGCTTCAGAGCAGAAATATTGCACAGACTGTCAGGTGTGGGATATGAGTTGGCTTTCTTGGATTGAATATTACATTATTGCTCTCCAGAGGAGTTTTGGCATCACTTCTTTTTCCTTCAACCTCTCAGCTTACAGGCCCCAGTTGTTGCAATGGAATATGTTAGAAAGGCAAGACTGGCACCTGGATGGAGCAGTTGTGAAAGCAAAAACCAGGATTTCTGGACTCTGCCACAGGCCTCATTAAACTGAGCATTCAGGTTACTTTTTTCCTAAATTTCCAGTAAAAATTGCAGGGAATAGCATGATTTTTGTTCAGTTTATAGTGTCTGGTTTGCAGGTGTTCCTTTTTCCAAACTGTAAGAAAAGTATTAAATGGATTTGGATATTTCCTCTTGTGCATAAATTACAAAATCTATTTCAGCTCAGTCAAAACACGCAGCTTAAGAAAACACTTGATTTTGATTTTGAATGTATGTTACTCAACATGTAATGAAAAACAAAACACAATCTTGAACCGATCCCTTCCAAGCAGAACACTCAACGCATTCTGTTCCAAAGAAAAGCTGACTTTATCAAAACGCCTTTTCCCCCCCCCCCCCGCCCCTTAAATCAACAAATTCCTACAAAGTGTTTTGCCTCTGATGAATTGGCATTTTCCTGACATGAAATGAGCAATCCAAAGTAATTCTAAGCAGCTCTGTGGCAAGCCCCAGCTAATTCTGGAATAGTAGCATGAAGGTGCGTGGGAAGGGTACTGCAAGGAGACGTAGCACTGAGCTGAGACGTCAGAGATTTGGGTTGAATTCCTGAAGCAGTTCTAAAATGATCTGGGACAAGCCATTAATCTAGCCCGTGTCTCAATTCCCATCCTGCTGAATGGAAAACCAGCAGCATTTCCCCATCTCCTAAAGCTACTGCAAGGATAAAAATCTATTAACACCTGTAAGATTACTGGACTTTGATATGAGGTGTATAAATACTGAGGGAGACGGAAGATAGAGCTGCATTTTTGTGTAATTTACAAAGAAATTATGGGGAAATGCACTAGCTAGGACAACACTTTAATAATAGTAGGAATAATTTCAAGTTCAGGACAGTGCTTAATAGAAATCACTGCTCAGCACCCGCCATATTTTTTTTTTTCTTTTTTTAATAAGCAGCTCAGAAAAGTGCAATTTATCATTATTATTATTATCATCTATATTCATTCTATCTCTGCCACTTCACAAATGAGAGGAGTTCCTCACAAACATCGACAAAAGCGAGCTCATTATCCAGTCTCCCTATTTTTAACTCCCATTTGTGACAATAGCTATCAAACTCCTGCCAACAGTTGGGCTGCTGGTGTGCTGACACGGCTGCTGCGCTGAGCGGGATTAGCTCACTGTTCCCTCTCCTTCCCCCATCTGTCCCCGGCCATCTGCTGGCCTTGCTCTCCCAAATAGATTGGGAGTTTTTTGGGGCATGGACAGCCCTGCTGGTTGCTGGCTGTGCAGCACCCACTGTTCCAGTCTGGGATTTAGCAGGATTGGCTTCAGAGTCGCTGAGTTGTGGAATGTTTTGAGTGGGGAGGGATCCACAAGGAGCAGAGTGCAGTTCCTGCCCAGACCCCCCAACAATCCCACCCTGGCCATCCCTGGCAGTGCTGTCCAAAGGCTCCTGGAGCTCTGGCAGCCTTGGGGCCGTGCCCATTCCCTGGGGAGCCTGGGCAGTGCCCAGCACCCTCTGGGGGAAGAACCTTTCCCTGCTCTGCAGCCTGAGCCTGGCCCAGCTCCAGCCCTTCCCTCCCTTCCCATCACTAGTCACAGAGAGAAGAGATCAGTGCCTCCCCTTCCACCTCCCCTTCTGAGGAACCTGAATACCACAACTTCTCCTGAGTCCCCTCTTCTCCAGTCTGGACAAACCTCAGCAGCCTTTCCTATGGCTTCTCCTCTAGACCTTCACCATCTCCATAACCCTGTCACACTTCACCACAAACGTGTGCATGTGCATTTGTGCACGAGCAGAAGTTCCTTTTATTTTCCCAACCTCTGGAGCGCTATGAGAAGGATCTCCTTTCCACACAGAGCCCTGACCCAGTGCCTGTGGAACCTGGAATTCAGAGAAGTGACTGGCACCTTGGCCAGCAGATTTATGATCAGGATTTTTGGGGTTTGACTCCCTCTGTCCACCACCACCTGATTTTGTGACTTGGAGTCACCTGCTACTCTTGCCTGATTTGAAGCCACCTCTCATCCTCCTTATCATCACACCAGAGTTTATAATTAGCAGAAATGTGGGGACAAACGAGCTGACAGCAGGTACAGAGCTGTTACCATTGCCATTCTCACCTCCTTACAGGCAGGGAGTAATTGGAGTTTCTGCACAAAAACTGCTCCCTTTAGACTGCTGGTTGAACTGCACTAATAAAAGAGGGTTTGTGGGGTGGTTTTGGTTCACTGAATATTCTGACAAGTTGTAAGCAAAGTGTTGATAAACTGAAAAGAAGAAAAAAATCTTTTCTCCTATAAGTCATTTGGGGTCAAAAGTGATATTTTTTTATATCACTGCTCCATCTTAAGGGGGTGGAAATACAAATCAAAAGGAGAAAAAGCTCCAGTAGTTTCAAATAGAGATTTGGAAACCTTTCCCCTTGGAGCTCTCACAACCCAAACATTGACATTTCCCAATCATTATTTTTTTCAGCATGAGCAATTTGGCAAAAGTGAATTTGTGGACTCTGTTGGTATTTTTGGAGAAGTATTTCTCATCTTCTCTCCTTGCCTTTCCTCACCCAGAAAATATTTCGGCTGATGAATATCCCACAGGTCTAACCACTCATGCATATTTAAAAACTGGAGTGGTTAAAGAATAATGCAAATTTAGACACTGATCAGAGCAGAATTACTGAGATTTGGGGAGGGATTAGCCAATCACTGCCTGAAATAGTGAAATCCCACTTCCCTAAAGAAATAGCTTTACAACCATTTGGGATTTTACGACGTTGTATGCCACAATCACCCGGAGAGTCAGAGCCACTGCTGAGTTGCAGCTCCAGCCCTGACTCAGTCAGATATCAGTGTCTGCAGTCTGAGCTATAAAGACATGTAGGTCAGAAGTGCCCAAATTCTGTTTTCCCAGAGCTCAGGTTTATCCACAGCAGTTCATATGACTTAAGCTCTGACAGATTGGCTTCCTTCTCCATCCACATTGCCTGTATTCCTCTGCTCCTGACAGAGGGAAGGTGTCCCCAGCGTGGTGGGGTTGCTGGGCAGGGTTTCCAAAGGACAAGCAGGGCTGCTCCTGGCTGTTGTCCTTCCAATATTTTCATGGGCCATCTCTCAGTTAGGGCCAGGACACAAATAAAATCCTGAAGGTGTGGGGCAGCAATTAGCTGTCCAGGAATCTGAGGGCACAAACTCGAAGCAGGCAGAGCTGAATAAAATCTAGAGTAGCACATCCCATACTTAAAATTAAGGGTACACTTAATCTGTTTGCTGAAATGAGGTCAGACATTCGTCACTTTCCAGGGTTGAGCTCTAAACTAACATAAGCTGTTTCATCTCTCCCCTGACACTTCAGTCTCTTACTAATTTATCAGCATCCTAAAGCCGTGTGTGAAGTTGCTGAAGAGCAGAAGTGTTTCAGATACAAATAGCAATTGTTAGCCTCTTCCCTCTGGTAAATGGCAGCAGGCAGGAACCTCTCTCAACCTGCCAAGAACCAAATGTGGGACATGAGGAAGAATTATTGGTGCATGAAGCTTAAAGAGATAGGGGACTTATTCCTGTGCTGCAAATAATGTGCTCAGTAATTTCCCTTCCCTGAGTCTGCATTTCTGATGGAAATAGCTCACAACAACAAGCATGGGGAAACAGAAGGGAAGTATGTGAGATCAATTTGGGTCTAATAGAAGGGATAAATGAAAGGTACAGGGGTTAGGGGAAAGGTAGAAAATCCCAGGAGGCAGAGGAGTGTTCACAGCAAGCGATGGAGAGTCAGAGCACCTGCATCCTGTCTGCCAGCTTATAGCAGGGATCTGGGGCTGCACAGCCTCCCTTGGATGAAACAGACCTTGAAAAATAATTCTGTGCAAAATCTATCACTCTGAGCTCTCCCACTGTAGAAAAATTACCTTTTAAGTGGCTAAGTAGACATCCAGCTCTATTCTTTTCTTCTTATTTCAAGAAACAATGGGAGTAACAGCACTTGCCTGCCTTACTAGAGTGCTGAGAGCTTTAATTAATGTCTCTAATTCAATTTGAACTCCTTGGATAAAAGGCACTGCCTTGTGACAGCAAAGGTATTGCCGAAAATAGAATATAATTAACACACAGATATCAATCACAAAGAAATTAAGTGTACATTCAAATACAGCTTGCACTTTACAGAAAATACTTGCCTATTTTTCCTCCAAGAATCCTGAAGACTCATAAGATAAGGAACATTTAACGTTCCAGGCTGAATTGGTATTAGAAAAAGAGCATCTTAAGACACCCAGCAAACTCCAAGGGGCTTTAAGAGGGATCTCCATGTGCTCTGGAGGATGTGCCTCCATGCTGGATGGTGCTGGGAAATGACTGTGCCGTGACTCAGAGTCAGCACATCCAACATTTTCTTATCCCACTGCTTGTTTGCTGTGAACTGCAGCCATGTCCTGGCTCACCCACGGACCATGTTTATTAACAGATGTGATAATTGCATGATGGTGTTTCTTGACACGAGCCAGAAGGATCCAGCTCACTCACTGCTCTGCTGTGCTTCTCGTGGCAATGGGTTTTATTGTTATGATTTTGTTAACTGGGCTTTATGGCTGGGTTTTGTTAACTGCTGCATTGCAAAGCCTGCTGAAATGGTTGTCACTGTAGGACAGAAACACCTTGGGAGTCAGGTGGGCAGCAGATTTGTGTTTTGGGAGGTGCTACAGCTCAGTTCTGGCCTCTCCAACAAGTTCATGGTCTGAATAGTCCCACAAATACCATTGTAACTCTGTATTGATAATTGGAAGGTGAAGCCAAGACTCCACATGTAAGGGCACTGCCCAAGGTTATGGGGGGTTTTGGGGCAGAGTTGAGTAAAACACTGGATTCTTGGATCACAAGTCAGTGTCTGGCTCTCCCAAGCCTACCCTGTAGTCCACAGATTGCTTCTGTGCCAGATTCAGCTGTTAGTCAGCCTTGGTCTCCCACCCAAGAGCTCTAGACTTGGAGGCTCCCTGCTTCTTCCCTGCTTCCTTTGGCCAAATCCACAGAACGTATTTCACATCAGTGGAGCCCCATGAAGACACCTGAAAAATTAATTTCAGATTCAAGCTTGTTAGGAGGTAGATTGAATGCACCTCACAATATTGTCTTAGACACAAGATAATCCCACTTTACTAAGCTTTATAGGTTCCATGGGGACCAGCCCTGTGGAGTGGATTAATCTTTAATGTGAAACAACATCTCTACAGCAGCTACAGGGGGGAAAAAGATACTACTAAAAAATTAAAGTTGATGGTGTGATAGTAGTCTGGACCCAGTTGTGCTCCACCATCCTCCATTGCCTTGGGCACCATTCCCTGCTCTCAGAACTGATCCAGGCAGCTCCCAGGCTGGAGATATGATCATTTCTTCAGTGGTCTCAAGGCGTGTTCTCCCCATTTCTCACCTCCTGGATAAGAACATCACAGCCCCAATCATCCTGACTCCAACTGTGCCCCAAAGGAAAGGAAGAGAGGATGAAGAGCTGTGTGTGGGGAATTAGGGAATATCTCCTCTCTTTCACAAGCTGATATTTCCCCAATGTATGATATTCACGTGTAGGAGGACACACTGGGATTTCTCTGAGGCCCATTTTGTTTGGCTTTTCTCATATTTCAGTTCTCACTTGCTCTGTGCTGGAAACTGGAGCGGGGCTGTCCCCCACTTGGGTACATAAGAGCTCCCTTCCTCTCTCTGCAACAGAAATCCAATAGACAGTGAAATATTTAAGGGAAAACTGATCCAGGCTGGCAGATGAGGGGAATAGCTCTGGGTGACTTTAATGAACAGACAACCAAGGGAGCTGGGACAACACGTACAGAGCAGCTGATTGTTATCTGCACACCCAGCTCATGGCAAATATGCTGAATTTGCAGCTGATGGGACAAGAGCAACCAGGCAGGGAAGGAATCTGGGTGGAGAAGGAGCAGAAATACATTTCTGAACTGGAATTTGGAGATCCTGAGGGTGGGATGTAGCTGGGAGCATTCCCCAGTAATCATCTTGGGCTCATGAGTGAGTGGAAGCAGGGATGTTCTGTGGAACACTTGGAATGTGTTCTGCTGCTCTCAAAGCAGGGCTGGAAACTCCCCTGTTTTGTAAGGAAAAGTAGAACTAGTCCATGTGTGATGTGAGGGACTAAGCACTGAGAACTGCCCTGGTTAGGGGTGAAACAGGAGTCAGTGGTGAAGGCTGATGTTAAAAACATATCTCCAGAAAAGGAACAACCTCCTCAGCCAGGAGCTGCAGGTACCACCAGGCTTAATAACAGTAATATTCCATCTGCAATTAGAAAGAAGTTTCTATGGGACCAACAGAAAAATCAAACATTGGCTGACCTTCCCATACTTGATTTTTCCCCCCCCATTTCTCCTGCAATGCAACAGCTGAGTGTCATCTTTAACCAGACTTACACCACTCGGTTCTGAGGGCTGCTGAGCTCACTGCAGCTCCTGGAACACATGCTGTGCACACGTGCAGGCTCCCACACACTCTGGCACACAGACAGGGCTCCTGAGATCCAACCCACCTGCACAGCAGCCTCAGAGACTCCCTGCCATGGGGGCAGCCCTGCCATGCTCCAGGGAATGCTCCTGGGGCAGAGGAGATGGCTGTGCTGGTCTGTGCTCTGCTGCCCACCTCAGCCAAGGCTCACACACAGTGCTGTGACACTCACACACACACCTCCAGCACACCTCTCCTATGCTCTGAGAAAAGGTTTCTCTTTCTAGGAATTATGAACTTTTAGAGTGCTTATAGAGGACTCAGGCTCAGAACCAGAAGGTTTTCTGGAGATGTACAAAGAAGCCTGCCATGAAACCTCACTGTGGCAAAGCTCTGAGTAGCCTCATTTCTCCTGCTTTAAAAACTATCTGCAGCCTCTCTGTGCTGTATTTTACAGGGTCAGTGGGTATCACCTCTCCTGAGGACAGCTTGTGTGCCCAGGGCCAAGCAGCCTTAAGTGCCAGCCCACAGTGTTGGCATTCCCTCCACAGAACCCAGGAGGCAGGAGAAGGAACCAGTTGGGAGAGTGGAGAGGACTTTTTCCAAGCAGCTCCCAGTGTTAGCATTGAGACACATAGTCACAGAATGATTTTATGCAGAGTTCTGGGAATCAGAGGTACAGGATACAACCCCAAATCTGACTCTGACATGGATTCGAAATGGTCATGTTTTTATACCATTTTGTTGTATAACTTCGTATTAATTATTAAATCCATATTGTTGTATTGTATGAATTCTTGTAGTTTTCATCAGGCCCCTCAAACATTGTTTCTCGTGATTCTTAAACAATAATCACATTCAAGTACCAAGCAATCATTACATTTAACAATCATATCATGATGATTATTCAGGTGCAGTTTCTTCTGTACACGATCTAGTAAAGACAAAACCTAACCTTTATTTCCAGGGCCTATGTAGTTTTGGCTCCCTTTCCCAGGCCTACCCAGGACCAACCTTTCTTTCCACCTCCCCTGAATCTATTGTATACAGTTCCCATGATTTTTAGAAACATTTTAACCCTATGCTATCACCAGGGGCGAGGAGCACAACCCCAGAGGCTGAGCTGCTGCAGCAGCCACCTTGTGCTGTGGAAGCAGGGGGGGACCATCCTGGGCGTGGGGTGACAACTCAGCAGGACCCTCACCTGCCACCTGGGGCAAGGTGCCAGCAGCCTGGCTGTGGGGGAGGATGAGCTAAGGGCTGGGAACAGGAGTCAGGAGAGCAGAGCTCTCTTCCAGCTGTATCCATGGCCTGCTGTGTAACCTTTGGCAAGGCACCTCACCCCCTGACTGCCTTCCCACTCATCATATGTCTTGTCACATGCCTGGGAGAGAAGCTGGCCTGGCACTGGGCTGTCCCCAGCCTTGCTTTGCCTCTCTCCCACCCTGGCAGGGAGAGTGTGCCCTGCTCCAGGTGCTGGGAAGGATCTCCCTCACTGAATGTGCACCTTCAGGGTGTCACCCTGCAGAGCCTGGATCTTGGGAAGAGCCTCGAGGTCCATAGCTGAATCAGCAGCAGACCCCATCCCCTGCACCACACACACCTCCCCAGCACGAAGGCAGGGTGAGGATATTTTTCTGTGTCAGAGTTTGGCAGGATTTCACAGCTGTGTGTGTGTCTGTGTGTGCCTGCCTGTCCGTGTGTGCTCGTCGCCAAAGCCTGGGTAATTATTTTGTTTTATTTCTTTTTTTTTTGGCAGCACTTGAAAGTGAGAGCTGGGTCTTTATGGATTGCTCAGGTTGCACAGAGTATGGTTTACAGATCATCAGAGAGACATGAAAGCAGAGGACACATTTCTCTGGCACAGCATTAAAGGGACAATAAAGGGGTAATTGTAGCCTAGGGTGCAGCCACCCCCTGCGCCTGGCCTTCACTGGCCTTTGCTGCACTGTGGAGAACTTCACCAGGGAAATGATGGAGGGGCTGGGGTGAGGATGCCTCAGGTCAGGACCTGGTTATTTCAAAGGTGATATATGCTCAGGAGGTTAAAGGCACCACTTAAATACATGAATAAAACACTGCCAAATGCTCTTAGCCGTAACACAGGCAAAGTCTTTGAAAACTTGATTTTTCACGTCTCTTTTCACCCTGAGAGAAGGTTGTCAAGGGATCAGAGTGTTTTTAATCTCTCTCTTTCTCTCCCTCCTCCCTCTCCTCCCCTCCATTTCTCTTTCTCTCCTTCCTCCTCTCCCCTCTCTCTTCCAACAGGACTCCACAGAATGGAGCAAGAATGAGAGGAAAAAGGCAGACAGAAAAGCATGAACTGGAGGCTTGTTGAGTTCCTCTACCTCCTGTTTATATGGGACCATATACTCATACAGCCCTCCCACCAGGACCCAGCTGCTACCAACCAACATGTCTCCAAGGAGTTTGATTGGCTTATTTCAGACAGGGGGCCTTTCCACCACTCACGGAGCTACTTATCCTTTGTGGAAAGACATCGTCAAGGATTTACAACCAGATATAAAATATACAGGTATGTTGGGCTCCTGAGGCTTGGAAGGGGTTTTTGTGGTGGGAGCTCTGCCTGCTCCCGTGGGCTCCAGGTTGGGAGTCACTGGGAGATGCACCATTGTCCCTATCCCACCTGGAAATGCAGCTTTGGTTCCCTCAGCTGGCAATGCAAATTGCTTCAAAGGCTGGGGTGGAGAGCTCTGAGAGTGAGATGAAGGCACTGCGGTGTCATGGCAATGTGCACAGCACAGGGAGAGATGAAAAGGAGCTGAGGGGGTGGGTGTTCTTCATTCGTGGTGACAGACAGTTCACAGGCAGGTTCCCAAGCAGCTTTTTTTGAATCAATGGAGCTCTGGACAGCCCAAGCCTCTGTACCAAACTCGTACATGTGAACTGCCAATAGCTGCAGGTTCACATAAAGATGTCACCACACACGTCAGTGTGACAGTTCTCACACTGCTGTGTAGGAGCCTTGGCTGTGTGCTGCCTGCCACACATCTCTGAGGATTTATCTCCATGCATAAGTTGGACTTGGCCCCAGAACTGTGATCTTGGTTTAAAAAACTACAGAGAGTTAAAAAAAGCCTACAGAGAACAGGCAGAATTTGGATTTTATTTTGCCTTCTAGGTTTTTAAGCCTTAGTTGTTGCTTGCTTCAAACTCTTCTTGCCAGCTGTGCTATCTAGAACCACACTTTTTCCTCTTCATTTTAATCTGAAAAGCTGGGGTGCTCACATGAACATCCTATTAAAGCAGCAAACACTTTGGAATGAAGGGGGACAAGCCAGCAAGTGTCAGGAGATTTGTGCTGAAACCCAAAGAGACTGAAAAACTCTCCCAGCCATGTGTACATTTACATAATTATATGGTCCTGTTGTGCTTCAGAAAGACACTTGCAAACACAGCCATGCAAAGTGGTGGGCAGGGAAGTGCTGGTGAACAGCCCATGGCAGTGTGCACATGGAGACATGGGCATGGGGGAGCAGGGAAGCACAGAGATCACCTGTGTGCAGGGAGTGCTGTCCCATGGGCACAGAGCCAGAGGCAGAGTAACAGAGATGTGAGAGGCATCAGCTCTGTGTGGGGAAGAAAAATGAGTTGTTTTTGTCCTGCGGCCTCCAGGGAGAGCAGCACCCCCTCCCCTTGCAGCAGCAAGGGCAGGTTAAAAATATTGTCTTGGCTTGTCCTCTCCAAAACAGCTCAGGGGGAAGACAGCCCCAAAAGCTAAAAGCTGTGCTGCCTTGCTTCCACTGGTGAGCTCTCACTGTCTGTGCACAGAGAGCAGAGAAAATGCCTTTCCCCAAAAGCCTTTTTCCCTGGCTGTGCTCTGCCCAGCTCCCCTGCTGCCCTGCCTGCCAACACACACAGTGACCCAGCCTGCAGATCCCTGCCCTGCTCCTCGCCCCTGGCACTGGCTCTGCCCTTTGCTAAAGAGCTGTGCAGCCCAGGATGCCACCACGGAGTCTGCAGGGGCTGGGGGGAGAGAGGCACACGATGGATGTGTTCAGACACATCTACCAACTGTCACTGTGGGTCAGGCCACAGATCCATCAAGCCTGGGATCCTGTCTCTAAGCATCACGGAGAAACGGGTCTGGAAGGACCTTGAGAGGTCATTTAATCTGTGCCTCTTCCCCAAGGCAGGCTCAGACATACCTGTGCTGTCTGACAGAGGTTTGTGGGGAACCTGGAAGGTCTCCTGTGATGGAGGATTCACACCCTGAGCAGGCAGCCTGTGCCATGGCTTTGCCTCCTCCACTTTTATAAAGCAGCCAGAATCTTGTTTGCCTGTGAAGCCTGTGATTTGTTGTTTTATCTGTCAGGGGGTAAGGAACAAATTCCCTTTTGGTTTGTAGGAAACTAATATGAATTTGAGGTCTTACCTCAGTTCAGGACGACCTTTATGTATGGGGAGTGGAAAGGAATCTGTTCTCTCTGTTTCTGCTAAGTATTGCTAAACCTTTTATGAAAGACATGTGGAGCAGGTGGAGAACACAACACCCTCCTTCCAGCAGGGGAGAAAAGAGACTTCAGCATTCTGTGTTCATGGGAGGTGTCTGAGAGGGGTCTTGCAGATAATGACCATGCTGCAGAAGACACCATTCCCAAAAGAAACTGGAGATAAGACCAAATCCAGTGGAGGTAGTTAGGGAGAGAGTTTAGGGAGGACTGCAAGGGCACCCAGGGCATCTCATGGCCAAACACCACACACTGAGCTGGAGGAGGGAGCTGAGTGCTTGAGGAATGCCAGCCATGTGTGTGAGGGTTGGAAATAAGAGTCTGGGATGAACCTGCTCCCACCATGGTGGGCTGAGGAAGAGGGGAAAGCCTCACGTGCTTCAGCAGAGCACATGGGATGATCAGCTGGGAGCCTGGCTGGATGCTGGAGAGCTGTTTGGTTTTAATATCTGGCCCTGTTGGCAGAACTGGTCATTTTAAAAACTGAGTCCATGCATTTTTGAAGGGATATCAGGCTCAGTCTGGCTACGGAGCATTAGTGGAGCCACAGCCAATTCTCACAGTTAAGAGCTAGACTGTGAACACACTCCCCCAGAACATTCCGTTTTACTGAGGCCCACAGGGGTAAAATCTCATTTTGTGGGCTCCTTAAATTGACTCCGAGAATCTGTAAAGCTGCTGGGATTTTGTCAACTGTTTAATTCCAGCATAGGAGCTTCTTTCCTACCAAAAATGCCTCTCAATTGCTCTTTGCACTAGACTAGCCCAAGGGAGGCACATATCCTGCATTAAGGATATCACTCCTCTCCTTAGGAAAGCAGCTGATATGGAGCATGGGAATATTCTGTGCAATCTTCTCCTTCAATGCCCCTTTCCTCCCATACTTTTTTAGGTTGGCTGGATTTTAGTTCATTGCTCTGTCAGGCAGTTGCTTGGGGCAACTTGTGATTTTGCTGAGGGAGGTTTGGCCTGAGCCCTGCTCCAAACCAGTCACAGTGACCAAGGGTTTGGAGAGGATGTGAAATCAGGCCAGAGGACTTCACCCGTCCCTAACTGAAACACTGTTGGCTGTTTAGTGATTTCCCTGGTGTCCTGCTGTGTGGGAACGTGGACACATCACATTAGGGCCGTGTCATTTACACTGGAAAACCACCAAGGCAAAGACACTGGTGATGCTAAGAGCAGCATAAGGCAAAATGCAGAATTTTCTCCTTTCTGTGGGTGATGATAAAAAGGAAGCAACATAAAATAATGGAGTAGTCCTCCTTCCATCACTACTGAAGTCCAGAGCCTGTTGCAGTGAACAGGGCTATTTTATATTCTGTGTTAGCAGAATTGCTGTAGAACCTCAGAGCTGATGATATCCTTCACAGGAAGCCTGGATGCAGGTCTAGCATCCTAGCATGGAAAGCTAGTTCACTGTTGCAACTTCCAAAGTCTTGTTCCCTCCTTCCATGCATTTCATTTCCGTGTATTTTGGGTCTCTTTCTTGTCAAATTTGGATCACTGGTTTTCCTGGCACCCTCAGTCAAGGCTCACACCTTTTCCTGTGGCATTAGGAGGAAGGCAGGCAAAGGGGGAGATGTTTTATATTAAATCATGAGCAGTAGGAGTGGATACAATTGCATTAGGGAAGCACATTAGTCAGCATTGATTCATACTAATAAGGGTGGTTTAGGGGGGCCTCTGGCAGGAAAATGCTGCTTTGATCATTATCTGTGCACGCTGGTGCTAATGCAGATAGGATGGCAGATGCTGAGAGTGGTTTGTGGGATGTCTGAATATTCATTATCACCATCCTTGTTGTTATTCCTAGTCATGAGAGCCTTGGGTACGAGGTACTGCAGGAAGGCTGGAAAACAGATGAAGCTCAGCTTGGCTTTGGGACTGGGGTCCTGCTCAGACCAGAAAACATCCCCGTTACCACTGAACACTTAACAGCTTCAGCCCACTGCTTTGAAGTATGTTGTCATGTTGTCCTTTTTTTTTTCTTTTCTCTCAGAAGTTATTTAGCTACAAGGCAAAGCAAAAAAGTGGGCTGAGCACTGGAATACTCCATGCAAATTGCCAGGCAGAGGCACTGACAGAGGAATTTCCCTGATGATGCTGCTCAGGTGAAGCAAGTTCTAGAAAAATGACAAAAAAACAAGACAAAATGAACAAACAAAAAACACAAAACAAAAACAAAAACAAAAAACCCCAACAAACAAAGAAACCCCAAAGAAACCCAAAAAAAAGCCCTAAACCCCAGAAGAAAACAGAAAAAAAAATAACCCCAAAACCCAACCAAACCAAAAAGAAAACAGGAAAAAAACAACAAAATAACCTCAAAACCCAACCAAACAACCCCCCCCCAAAAACAATAAAAAAAAAAATTTTCTTAAAAGATTAAAAAAAAAAAAAAGCCTTGTTGTTCAGTATTAGAGCTGGGAGGCAAAGAGGAGCAAGGTGAGATGGGCTCACCCAGCTGAGCAGAGAGGCTTCCATTGCCAGTTCTATGGAAACCAGGGACAGGACACAGTACCTTGGAAAGAGGAGCCCACAGGGAGAGTGGCAGAGAGTTGACACAGGCAGGATCTGGATTTTTGCCCCCCAGGCTGGTGGTGTGGCTGTGGGTGAGCTCATTTCTGCGTGCCTCAATTCCCTGCCCCACCCCCCGAGAAGGGGAGATGAGGAGATGACAGCACTTGCCTGCTCTGCATTGCTGGGCAGACTTAATTAAAAGCTGCAAGATGTTTGGACATAAGGGACAACAGCAATATAAAATGGATGATCACACGGGGCTGCAAGTGCAATGTGCATGTGCAAGGAGAAATGCGTATTTTCCGTGCGTGGGAGTTTAATTCCATTTTCTGAAGTGACAGTGGGGACAGGGAAATCTGGCTCCCTGTGTGAGAGAGCAGGGAAACCCTGGGGTATAGAAAGGAGATCTGCTCGCCTTGTAACTTCTCCTGCAGTGGGACCAGTTAGAGGCTGCCTGATTTTATGAAACTTGCAAATTGAGAATCCTTCTGAGACCTCTGTCAGGTTCTGCTTAAAATACAGCAGCATTTGTGGGGGAGGTGACACCACAGCAGCCACTCCTGCCCGTCCCTCCCTCTGCAGAGTGACAGGACACAGCTCACACACACTTGGTACAACAAGGTCCCAGACAGATGAAAAGGAAAAAGAGCTTCTGAGACAGGAAAGTTTGGGAATAACTGGCTGCACAAGCTGGACAGAAATTGGTTGGAATGCTGCCTGGGGGAAAAAATGCTGACTTATTTTTTTTCCCTCCCAAAGTGTTGTTTCTTCAGGAGAACAGTGCAGGTCTAAGTCATTGGAGAGGTGAGAGGTGTCTCCATCCTTGGTGGCTTTCAAGGCTTGGCTGGACAAAGCCTCAGCTGATGTGCTCAAGAGCTGGTCCTGCTTCAAGTGGGAGGTTGGATTCGGGACCCCCAGGGTCCCATCTGACCAACATTTCTGTTATTTCCCCGTTTCTCCAGTTCAGAGTGGACACTAAACTGTGTGCTCATAAAGGGATTTGCGCTGGTGAATGCATCCAGCCACACTAGAGATTTTTATTTAGTCCTTGAAAACGCACAAATCTGAGCAGCTACGTGCTCCCTAAATGTGTCACTCCCTCAGTGAAGAGGAAGAGAAGGATCCTGAAGCCAGGATCATTGCTGTGCATGTAGTATGGGCTACAACAGACTTAGAAATGCATATGCTGTTCTGCTGCTTGAATTTTCCCTTGGAGGAGAAAAAAAATAAAGAAAGAAAGGAGGAAAAAAGATTGGTCTCACAAAACTGTCTCACAAAACTTTCAGAGCTTTATGGCACCACAAATTAAAAACAATGAGCCAGATTCTTTGTGACATAAATAAGTGAAACTGTTGACTTCAAGGTAAATTCACCAATTTATTGGCTGGGGAATGTGTTCCAGCACATCCAGCAGTGCCCAGTGCCCAGAGCAAGCACCAGGGTTTGTACAACTGCTTGCCCTGGCTGTGAGGAAAACCAGCTTTTATTATTCCTGAGCAAAAGCAAAATATAACTCTTACATCAGGCACTGGGCTTGGCCAAGCTGGTCAGTGATTGTGAGGGTTTTGTGGCTGGTTTTATATCAGAATCACAGATGACAGAATTGTTTTGGCTGGAAAGGACTTCCAAGATTGAGTCCAGTCCGTGCCACATTCCCACCCTGTCCCCAGAGCTCTGAGTGCCACCTCCAGGAATTCCTTGGACACCTCCAGGGATGGGCACTCCACACCTCCCTGGGCAGCCCCTGCCAAGGCCTGAACACCCTTTCCATAAAAAAATTATTCTTGATGTCCAACCTGAAGCTCCCCTGGCACAGCTTGAGGCCATTTCCTCTTGTCACTCCTGTCAGGGAGTTGTAGAGAGCAAGAAGGTCCCTCCTGAGCCTCCTTTTCTCCAGGCTGAAGTTTCCAGAACAAGAGGCCCTACAGAAGTTTGGCCTTTCCTGACTGGAATTTCCAGGCAGATCTCATGCAAATCTGTGATTTCCAGAGTTGAGGAACTGACCTGGCAGAAAACAGTCTGATAGGTAAAAAAAAAAAAAAAAAAACCAAACAAAAACCACAAAACAAAACAAAACAGAAAACAAAAGAAAAGAAAAAAATGTTAATTTTTAACTAGATCACTTTCTGGTGTCATTTATTCTGTGGTCAGGGGGTAGCAAAGGGACAGGATTGTGCAGATGGAGGCAGGAGGGTGACAAAGGGCCCTTTCCAGCAGCAAGGTGCATTGAAGTTCTTTTAAAGTGGTTGTGAAGTCTTTCTGGCTGTGCTAAGTTCTGGCACAGACAAAATCTATTAGATTCCATCATCTTTTCAGGCCCTTCTTCTCTCCATTCCTCATTGACTGTTTTTGCTGTCTCTTTATTGCACTGAATTTAATCTACTGGTCACTAGAGCAGTACAAATAATTGATTTTGTGGTTCACTGGTTGTACAGAACAAAAATAACATTAAAAATGGGTTGATATGAAATGGATGTTTGTTCAACTTTTCAGGAAAATGAAAAAATTAAAGCATTTCATTTCAGGTTCAATGGAAGTTTTGAACCTTGCTGTTTATTTTCACTTTATTAATCCAGTGATTTTTTTTTTTGCAATTTTTAAGGTGATAAAGTTCATCTCAAGATATGAAGTCAAGTAGTGTCACTTCAAAAATGTCAAAAGAGGAACATTTTGATTTTGATTTTGAGTGTATTGTGTTTAGCTGTTTGTTCTTCAGTTTGAATTTGCAAGGAGTTTTTATAACCTTGAGTTAGGGAAGGACTGAAAAAAAAAAAAAAGACTGCCTGTCCTTATTCACTCTGTGACTTTGAAATCTTGAAATTCCCTAGGGTCCAGCTTTGATTTTCCCTGGGTTCAGCATCTTAGGGTAAAGAAAAAAACCTAATAATAATTTCCCCAGCACGGCTGGGCAAAGCAGTGAGAGCCAAGAGGAGCAGCAGCAATGCAGCTGTGCCTGGGAAGGCTCGTGGTTCTCCCCAAAGCCAGGCTGGGTGCTGGGGCCTGGCTGCTGTGACAGTGACAAACTGCACTCACAGAGCCTCTCTCACACACCCTGGCATGTTTTCAGTCCTGTTCCACTCCACTGGATGTCTGGAGAATCCAAGAAAACACCCTGAACGTTCTTCTCAACCAGCATTGAGGTGATGCTTAGCTCAGGTGTGAATTGATGGGCACTGTTTAGGCCTTTTAATCTCTGCTTGGGCTTTTTTAGTCGTGATGAAGTTCTGCTGACAAGGTTTTCTTATTAGGATTTTATGTGTTTAAAGGGGACATCAACTCTTTTGTTTTCCAGTCAGAGGCAAGGCTTTTTTAGGAGAGACAGCACAGCATTGAAGGACAGAGGGAGCTGAGATGAAAGGAGGTTCTTTTTTCTGTGTGGGATGAGCAATGGAAATCCAAGCAGGCAAAAATACAGAATCTCCCTAGTTTATATTATGCCTGTAAATGAGTGATGTACATTGGTTTGTAATCAGTAAATGCCGTGTAAATAAATGCGTGTAAACCAAAACCTGAAATCCATTTCCATAGTGCATGTAAACAATGAAGCCTCCTAGTGTTGTCTTCAATGTAAATGCTCATCTAAAAATGACATTACTACACGTTTATGCAACTTTACGAAAGCCACAATTTACATTCCTGTCTCAGCATCTCTAAAAGCAGTTGGCAAACAGGAGCAAACAGTGATGGGCATAAACCAGACAATTCCATCAGGCAGCATCTCCTCCAGCCCCAGCCTTCATTCCTCATGCATTGCAGGGGCTGCTGCTGTTACATCCCCTGCATAATGCAGCTCCCTGCATGTGTGCAGCTTCTCCTGGATTTGCATAAGCAGAATGAAGGCAGCAGTAGGGACTGGCAGGGAATGGCAGGGGCTGAGCTTTGTCCTGGGGTGTCTGAGCAGGCACAGAGCTTGGCCCTGGCCAGGCTGGGGGAGCAGCTGCTCTGGCTCCCTTTGGGTTCAGATGGGGATGGCTCAGGAACACTCCAGGAGCTGCAGGGTTTGACAGCAGGACACACCTCTCCTTCTCTCTGATATTCTGGAGAACAGAGGGCAAGAGGAAGGATGAGTGACAGCAACCTTTGATATGCCTGGAGCTGCTGGAATATGGGAGCAGAAACTCTGTCCAGGCTCGGGGAAGGGCAGCCCTGCATCCAAAGGTGGGAGTGCACACCCAGCCCATGGGGACGGCGTGGAGGCAAAGCAGTTGAGATAAGCTCACATTCTGATGAGGCTCCTGTGGCCAGGACATGCCAGTTCCTCTGGAGAAAAGCACTCCTGTGAGCTGTGTGCCTGGAAAGGCAGATCAGTGCCTGCCTGCCCTGCCTGCTGATCCAGGGGAGCTCTTGGCTGCATTGGCCGAGTGCTAACACAGACCTCCAGAGCTGCATCTTCCAGCAGGAAAATTCTCCATCCATAATGAAATATTTTGATCCTCCTCCCAGTGAATCCCAAAAGCAGCAGAGAAATATTTTAGTCACTGAACCTTTCCAAAGAGATCTGCATCCTGCTGGGCTTGGACAAGGATGTGCCCATCCTGCCCCATTAGAGACCTCCTGCATGGTAGGGGACTGTTCCCCTCCACATGTCAAGGGAAGCTTGTGCCCAGCAGGGCTGCTCCCAGCATGCTGTGATAGCAATGACTCTGCACATTCATCTCAGATTCCTCCAGAGCAGCAGACTATGGTCCAGTGGCTTGGGAACATATTTTAAAGGGTAACAAGGCAAAGAGAAGCTTTCACTCTCTTTCTTAAAAAGAAAAAAAAATAATATATATATATATATATATTTAGCTGTTTTTAAATTTTTTTAATAATCTTATTAATTAATTCTGTTTTCAAACCAGTCAGATGCTTATTTCAGCAGAGAAGCTGTTACATTAAAATAAAAAAGTCATCCTGTTAGATAGAATAATTTTGTTCTGGCACAAGTAGCACTGGGAGAAGGCATTATAGGGTTTTTTTATTTATTTCTAGATCCTTCCAATGCTTCCCTTGGGTTCCGGAAAGAATATTTTTTTCCCTTTCTTTTTTGCTGACTGCTACCCACCAGACTCTGTAAATGGAACAAGATGTGTCCCACCAGGGCAGCCTGAGCCATCCAGGCAGCTTTCCTGGGCTAAGCTGCTGAGAGCAGGTACAGAACCCAAGGACACAAAGAAACCCTGGGGTCAGCTTTGCCTGCAGCAGGCTTTGGGTCAGCCCTTTGTGCCAGGATCTCCTCTGCAGGCAGTGTGAGATCAAATATTCCTGTGCAGAGCCAGCACTTCCTTTGTGCCACTGCCCACGTGTGCCCAGGGAAGGAGCTGACGCAGCATCCAGGTGTCCTGGCACAGCATCCAGGGGTCCTGGCACAACATCCAGGGGTCCTGGCACAGCATCCAGATGTCCTGGCACAGCCCAGCTGCCCCCAGGAGAGCCCTGGGCAGGTGAGACCTGCTCTGCTGCAAGGCACGGGGCTGATGGAGGCAGCATTTTGCTGCCAGGGGTGTGCACCAGGGCTCTGTTTGCTGGTGGCCAAGCCTGGGAGCTCTTGTGATCAAACCCATTTCATACCTGCAGCTCTTCACCCTTCCAGCACTGGCATGGTGTCCACAAAGTATTTACAGGAAGCTGGCATGAGGGTTCCTTCACCATGGAATTATTTTTTTCCTGGTCAAATACATCCCATCAAGTGAAAAACATGGAGAGAGGGAGGAGAGGAGATGGGTAGGGATGGTGTTTACACCCACACAGCACTCTGGACTGAGGCACTGCAGTGCAGGCTGCTGGCAGCTGCTGCCTCCCCCTCCTTCTCCTCCTCCTCCTCTTCCTCCTCCTCCTTCTCCCTCCCTGCCAGACTCCTCGCAGCTGCCTGGCTCTGGAACCACTGTTCCAAGAGGACAGAGATGTTCCCCATCCCCACTCTCCGTGGCGTGGGAAAGCCTCTGACCTGCTCCAGCACCTGCCTGGGAGGGAAGCCTTGAGTTCTGGCAGTGGCAGCTGCCAGCAGGGCCAGGCTGGGGCTTCCAGAGGGATGGGATCCTCTAAAGGATCTGTGATGCTTCTAAATCAAAGTCCCGCTGACTCTGAACACAGAGCACTAAATGCCTGCCTGGGGATCTGCTCCTACAGTCATGTGACGACATCAGAATTTAAGCTTTAATTAAGAGATGAGTGCAGGCAGGGAGGGAAGAGTCTCTAGTCCTTATGGCTACAAAAGAAAGCTTGGAAACATGACCTGAGTGCAACCAACATCTGCTTTAATGTGCAGATGGCTCCCAGCAGAGGGGTGAGCAGCCGGGAGAGGAAGCCGTTCCATCAAATCCTCAATCAGGTCAAGCCAGCTTGTGCTTCTGCTTGCACTGAAAGAGCTTTTTTGGGGAGAGAGTCCAGAAAAGCTGTGCTACAACAGAATTAAATAGAATTGTAGAAGGCTGGAAAGGCTCGGGTTGGAAGGGACCTTAAAGATGATCTAGTCCAGACACCCTGCCGTGGGCAGGAATGCCACCCATGGGGTCAGGCTGTTCAGGGCTGTCCTGCAGCTTTTCAGGGCCAGGTTTCACACTGACTCAGCCCCTCCAAAATCTCTGGAGGTGTGGGAGCTGCATAACTGACCTAACTGGCCCTGCCAATAGTGCTCAGCACTTTTTAGGCAGCAGCATGGAAATTGTCTGCTCTGGGGTTGAGGTGTTTTGCCTCCTGGAATTCCTTAGCCCAAATTGAAGGGACACCTTTAATGTACCCTTGTATCAACACCTGCTGGCCCCAAACACCACACTGTGATTTCTCCTGCCATCAGCTTCAGCAAGGGTAGGGAGCAACCAGGCATTTCAGAGGCCTGTTAAGGAAAAACCTCTGGATACTCTCCATCTCCCAGGGATACACAAGGCTTGTTGAAGGAGAACCCCCCATCATGGCTGTGCTCTCTCACCAGGGTCTGGAGGCTCCAAAATGCCTGATACTGCAACAACCTCTCATACCCCTGAGTGAGTGTCATGGAAAAGCCACTGGAAGAGTTCCCCTGTTACTTACAGCTGGGACCAATCTCTGGACTCTGACTCAGTGAAGCATCCTGACACTTGAAGCTTGTCATTCCTGCAATAAAAGTGTCCCTTTGTAAGCTGCAAACACAGGTTACATGGACTGGTAGTGACTGGCAGCTCTGCTGGAGCATGGGCTGGGTTTGAGCACTGATTTGAGATCTGAACATCACAGAGCACTCGGGGCATTCAGGTTGGATGAGGATGCACTGACCAGTGAGGGACACTTCCTCCCCATGGCAACCTGCAGGTGGAAGAAGCTGTGTTATGTCAGGAGAGCAAAGGCTTTTATTGCCTGTGCATCCCTGCAAAATTGTTTTCATTATCCACGCATCCCTGAAAGGTGTTTTCATTGTCCATGCACCCCCAAAAGGTGTTTTCATAGCCCATGCACCCCCACCCAACCTCACTTTGCTTTCCCTCCCCTTTCTCTCATTCTAGTTATTTCCTTTTCAGCAAAGGCAAACCCGCCCAGCGAGTATTCAGTATTAAACATTTCAGTGTTAGCTTCCAGCTCTTGAGTGAGAACCCCAGAAAGAACATTACTTTTAACTCCCCTCCAAATGTCTGGGGCTGTCCCTGGGGAGTGCAGGTGCACAGCCAGGGTTAGGCTAATCAGAGAGCTTGGTGCACAGGGAAAAGCGTGTGCTGCATGGTTAAGAGCAAGCAGGAAATATAGGAATAAGACAAGAAGTTTTTCAGCTTCATCTCTGATGAAAGTGGAATGAATAGTCCCACACTCCTTGTTCTCCTTGTTTTCCTTCCCCTGTTTTCCTCCCCTTCTCCCCCATTCATGTGCAGACTGTGAAAGTGTCAGATTCCCCCCTCCCACCCATAAAAGACTCCTCTCTGTTCCTTGGGAGTATTTGATATTTGGAGTCTGTGCTGTACTGTTCAGCAGTGAGTGTTGCCAAGTCACATGACGAACTGTATCTCAAGACTATTTAATGTCTCTTCAAAGCCCACACTTTCAGAGTCCTGTGATTATGTAAATGTCTCAACTCAATTTTTAAAGTAAGTTTACGGCCCTCATAATTGCAGAGGAAAACTTGATAATACGACTCCTACATAGTCAGAAAGCAGAAGGCAAAAAAAAAAAAGAAGAAGAAAAAAAACCTCCCTGAAGTTTATCAGATTTTAAAAGTCTCATGAATTTTAAAACCAATCTCTTAATTCTTTTTTTGAGCTTGACTCATGATTTTCAAACTGTCACCAGTGTGGCTGTAGGGATTGTAAGGCTGGTTTGTTATCTTATTAGGTAACTTACATAAAATATCCAAGCCCATGGAGACTCAGAGATGGAGTATTGCATTTCAGTGCTCATCTGGAGACAGCCTTGTCTTTTCTTCTGTGGAGTTGCTGAGGATCTCCTCTTAATCCAGGTCTCCAGTCACTACTGCAGCATAAATATTTCCCCAAATTATATTAATTTTAATCATATGAATGAGAATAGCCATAATATTGATCTTCATAATACTTAGGTTATTAAATTTGAGTTTGAAGGTAGTTTTGTGGCGTGATTCATAATAGCAAATCTCCTCAGCATGCATAAGCAGGGAGAGCAGGCCACAGAGCAATAGCACTGCAAACCCAGAGAGAAATATATTCCAGATTCTTCCATCCTACCACACAACTGCACAGGGAACAGACACTTGTGGCTAAGTGAGCAGTGCCACAGCTGAAGTTTTGCTAATTGTTGGATGATCTCAGATGAACTGGGTTGATCTGAAAGGAGAAAAAAGCCTTTGAATGTTGAAATGAATAGTTCCAATATTTCTATGGGTGTGCGCACTACCAGGGGCTCTTTATTCATCACAGAATCACAGAAGGCAATGGGTTGGAAGGGAACTTAAAAAAACACCCAGTTCCAACCCCCAGCCATGGGCAGGGACACCTTCCACTGTCCCAGGCTGCTCCAAGCACCACCCAACCTGGCCTTGGACACTTCCAGGCGTGTGGCACCCACAGCAATACTCCTGGAATGTTGGCAGAGACAAAAGCAGGGGTGTGATAAGATGGAGATGGATCACCACTGGTACTTCCTTCCCCACGCAGGTTTATCAGGCTGTGTCATGTTTGGGAGCCACTCACACTAAAGGGTGGGGAGGTGACAGAGCAAACAGGGCTCTGCTGGTCACCCAGAAATGGCTCTGTGCCCACAGAACCATGGATGTTTGAGGTGCACACAGCCTTTGAGGTGTCTGCAGCATCTTGCACAGCCTACAGTGAATTAAATGAAAGCTGAGAATGCTTCCCTGTGAAATGACTCTGTAATAAGGGACAAAATTACCAGCTCTTCCAGCATGTAAAAAAAGAGGAACCAAGAGTGTGCAAGGGGATGAATGCTACTATATAATAAGCTTACAGGATAATTGCCAACTGTACTTGGACTTAATTTTCTCCTGCAGAAGAGTCATAAAAATAAGTTTATTGTTTTCACTCCAGGGAAGTGAGATATTTGGATCAGGTCTTTAAAAAAAGACAGTACTTTATCTCCCCCTTGAACATATCAGCTCTGTTGGTGACCATCTCCTGCACGATTGTGAGTGAGCATGCAAAGAAAAAGATTTTCTATGCACAGTGGCAGTCTGTGAGCCAGCACAGAAGTCTCTTAGCTCCCTGTCAAGGTCTCTCAAGTGTTTGTAACTCTGAAGTAGGATTTTCACTCATAGTGGTAGGGATTGTGCACTGGAAGAGGAGCAGAACTGATGAAATTCTATGAGGGTGGAGGAAAACAAATAACAGAATGGAAAGGTCTTTGTGTTTTAGGTGCAATAAAATTGTCTCGGTGAGGTAGAAAAACATTTTCTCCACAGAAAGGTTGTGTCAAAATGCTTTATTTTATCAGCAGTAGAGTGTTTCAGGCTGATGAATTGGGTTCAACATATTTTTGATATCCTAGCTTCTCTGGTCACCAGTGACTACGGTGAGAGCAAGAGATCTAAGAAATGAGTTATTTTGACAAAATTTTGTCTAGTGAAAACATTACAAGCTGTTCCAGATTCTTCCAGCATGGAACAGAGCCAGATTCTGCGGGCCTGAAAGTAGCTGCTGAAAGGAATCCTCTCCTGGGCAGCTCCAGCCACAGCTGAAGCTGGAGCTCTCCCAAACGTGAGCGATTTAAGCTTTGTCTGGAGACACAAGAACTGGAGCCCTTACCAATTACAGATGAGTTATCCTCAGGTGCCACGGGGAGAGTGCACAGGGACTGAGGAGTAAAGGATTAGCCAGAGCACACAGAAATATTGAGCAGCTCACTACTACCTCCTATTGTGCTCGTGCCAGTGGAAATCCTTCTCAGAACGGCATATTATATTCAATTTTTAAGAGCTCTCAATTTTTCATTTAGGAAGGGAAGCTGGAGCAGCCTCTGATCCGTAATCAATCAGCCCGCCCTCACAGGAAAGCTCCGAGGAAGAGCTCTTGCTCTTTGGTCCTTTATCTTCTCTGGAACTCACAGAAATTGTATTTATGAATGGGACTGAGAGGGAGGGAGAGGGAAAAGCACAGCCAGGGAAATCCTCAACTAAATCTCACAGACCTCCATCCTGTAGTAAATATCCTGTAGTAACTAACCCCAGGGACAGTATCCCAAACATTTCTCCAGCCAGCATGTTTCAGATGTGCTTGGCCCAGACTTTGAAAAAGGTATTTAAGAACACTGTGTGGGTACATAACTGCTTAAGTACCAAATTCCTGTAGATTTTAGGGGGAATTACAAAATCAGGAATTTTTAAACAGGATCTGCTGCAATCTGAAATGAGGCCATCCATAGCATAAGCCATGAATTTATTCTCCCTGGTAATAAATCACTAGAAATACGCAGTGATAAAAGGAGGAATAACAGACACGGCTCATTCAGGGATCTCAAACCTCTTTGCAGCCATTAGAGTTCTTTAGGATAGTGGAGGAAAAGTCTGGGCTTTGTTTGTTTGTTTGGAATGAATAAATTAATCATTAGTAAAATATTATGCAGTTCATCAGATATATTATTCACTAGCTATTTGTCAAAATAACAGCCGAGTCATATATCATCAGAACTAAACATTTATAATGTGTGTATACCTAGTCCTGAGATGATCAATTCAGGCTTTTGGTCTTTTAGTTATTGACCAGTTAAAGCTCCATTCTCTTGGAAGTTGAAGGTCAGGAGCTCTTGGTGAAATTGGACCATCTCTTTTTGCTCTCTCTGTGATTTTGTTCAGGACCTGACAAAAGCAGAATACTGCATCTGAGTGTCCTTTTGGCACTGCCTCAATAGATCAGCCTTAATTCTGATTATCTCTAGCCAATGCTAGGTCCACCTCAGGTAGGAAAATCCATCCTCTTACTCAAAATCAAACTGTGATCTGAGTTCTCTGTGTTCTTGCAGGACCATTGTCTGACCCCAACACCAATCCCTTCTTAGTTATCTCAACTGTTTCGTGTCTCCCCACCTCCCATTTGCTGCACAAGAGGGTTTAGGGCTCCCATCTTCCTGCTCCATGTGATAAATCACACAATTTCAGAAATTCTGGGGGAGAACAGAGCAGTCTTTTACCAGGTCCCTCCCAGCTCCCTCTCCTGTGCCAGAGAGCTGGACTCCTTCCAAAAGTGCCTCAGCAGAGCGGAGCTACGTGACTGACACTGCCCAACTCCCCTTGTCATTCGTGACCAGCATCCCAGAAGGTTGCAGCTCCTTCCAGGCCTTTATTGGAGTCAAATATTGCAGCCTCTCCCCTGGGTTTTATTAGGGAAGCTGGTGCCAAATCACCCAGCTCCCTCCTACTCGATAAAAAATGTTTATAACCCAGTAAATTCTAACATATCAGCAGCTTGTTATGGAGGGAAAAGGTCACTGGGAGAGAAAGGGGAAAAAAAAAAAGTTACCCTTCCATTGGAAATGCTGGCTGGGTACAGATGAAGGAGTCAGCACCAGGAAAATATCTTTTGATATGATAAGTCTCATAATAGAAAATGTTGCTGCAATACAGGCCTCGTTTCTTCAGATAAATATTTAATATAGATCACTAAAGATTAATCGAGTACAGAAAAGTGTCTCTCCTATGGTTGGTGTAAAGAAAACATCTTCTCGTTAATTTATTATGGAGCCTGAAATGAGAAAAATCCTATGGAGAGAAGTGCAGGGTACGGTTTCCATAGAGAAGCAGAGCACCACACCAGAATTTATTTAATGTGTGGGCAGAAGACTTCCCAGAGCCAGCTGCAGCGTGGCATTCGCGTGATGAAAAATCCCCGAGTAGGAAGAAGCCTCACAGAGACACTCGTTGTGTCTTGCTGCTCTGAATCCTGCACATCCCAGGACTTCCTGAAAATGGTGAGACCTGAGCAGCTGTGGGCATTCCAGAGCCTGGAGAGAGGCTGGGCAATGGCAGGTGTGACATCCCAGCTGCTCACCCAGGAAAGGGCATCCAGTGCTTTTGGAGCAGGGTGGTGCCCCAAGCTCACTGTGAGGAGAGCAGCTCCACTTCCTGGAGGATGCTTTTTCCAGAATTCCTGATAACCAGGTCCCTTGATGACTCCAAGGCACTGGGCCATTTCACAGGACTGGAGTTCAGGGTGCTGCTGTGGGATTCCCATCTCTCACAGTGCTGGGACATGTTCAGTCATGATGTTCAGACATTTCACAGTACTGGGCAGTCAGGGTTTCAGGGTGCTGCTGTGGGATTCTTGTCTCCCACAGTGCTGGGACACATTCAGTCATGATGTTCAGACATGTCCCTCTGTGATGGGTGAAGGACAGGATCCCTCTGCTCTCTTCCACTGTCCACAGAAACCATCATCCCAACCATTTTGCAGCATTAAACAGGACAGCGACAGAGAATAAATCATAAATAGCAGCAGATACAGCGTGAGGGGGGAAATAAGAGTCACAGGCAACGGAGGAGAGATAAAAGATCCAATTTCAGCTGAGACTGAAATGGAACAAAGAGTCAATGAGATGGAGAGATACATGGGGGTTGTTCCAGATGGCCAACTCCGCTGACGTGGAGCCTCTGGCACCACCAGCATCTTGTGATGAGCTTGTGCACAAGGGGGTACCTCTTGTTTTTAGCTGAAGTGGGCAGGAAATTCCAGCAGACCTGCTCATGCTCAGGAAATAGAAGAGTTCCCTCCTGAAAGCACATTCTAGAGAGCAGAAACAACTCTGCAGAGAAGGAGGCTGGAACATTTTTCCACCTCTCCAAGAAGCCCATCCTACCATGTCCAGTTGTTTCTCCAGAGGTTAAACTTTCTTTTTCTCTTTGATCTTTCTCTGGAAAGGAGACCTTCCCTGATTAGGGAACGTTTTTGCCAAGCAATTGGCAAAATGTGAGTCTGCATGTTTAGCTCTCCCCAGCAGAGAGGCTGAGGGGAGGAAAGTTGAATGCCACCAGTCACACCCTCTGTGCATGGCTGGGAGGTGAGCAGGGAATGGAGCTGGGAGGAACATGGCAAAGCCACACCTAGGAGGGATGGTTGCCTCCATTTCTGTGCCATATGCAACTCCAGGGGTGTCTTCTGGCTGAACTTGCAGGGCACCATGAAATCCTAAAGCTCTGAGACACTGCTCTCTTTGCAGTCTGCATCTCTCATGTCTTGACTTCTCCCAGAACCCAAGGAACAACCAAAACCCTAAATGATAAATTTCTCTGCTTCTATCACAGGCTGTTGGACTCCATACAGGTGCAAATGAACAGCAGCTCTAAGCTGGGACTATCTAGAAGAAAGACCAACAGATTTTTAATAGCGGTGGGGACGGTTCCAGTCATTTAACATGAAACTATTCTGCATTTAGAACATTTATTTGTGGCCTATGGCATCGATCTGGCCAGGAGAACTGCAACAGCTGATTACTAACAGCTAATTATTAACAGTTATCCCACCCATCCCACCCCCAGGATAACCCATGGCTGACCAAGGAGCTCTGGTTTTGTCCCCTGCCAGCACCAGGGCTGCTCAGTCCCTGTCACCTTGGTCTCTGACTCTGCCTGTCGTGCTCCTCACTCCTGCCGCAGCGAGCCACAGATATAATCTGTGGAACACAAATATGATTTCATAATAAGTTTTCTATGCAGCCAGGATAAAATGCCAAACAGAATCAGAGAACAATCAGTCAGTGGGACTCGGCCCCGGCGATGAGTGCGACGCTGGGCACGGTCCAGTGCCCAGGAAGATTGAGGCTTTAAATACAGGAACCACCTGCCCTTCCAGAGACAGGGAAAAGTGGGGCAAGGAGAGAATACCCACTGCATCTCCTGTTGGGAATAAGCTAAACCAGGAACAGTACCAGAGCTGCACAAAGACACCTCAGTAAGGGGCAGCTTCTCCCTGTGCATGGAGATGGGCTCAGGCAGCAGCTGGGCTTTGGCAGTGGCAGTGGCAGGAGCAGGGACAGGTGCAGGGACAGATCTTAGTGAGATAAACGTGCACTTGTTGTGGAGGCCTCTGGGTGCTGCTCTTGCACAGAGCCGGATAATTCATCTCTCCCGCTGCTTGAGGAGCCTCCCTGCCCTCCATTAGGTTTTTGGGTTGGGATAAGTTTATATATCAGGTTCTATGCCCTGCCATAGAATATGGTGTTTAGGACCGTGTGTCTGTCCTGCTCTGCACACTTCAGGAGCTGGGGGAGAGGAAAACTGAAAGGAAGGCTGGGAATCATGAGGAGGGGAAGGAATTCCACCAAAAAGCAGGAGAAAGGACAAAGTTGGATGCCTTGGTGTGGAGGAAGTGCTGAAACACATCCCACTGGCTGAAGCATCACTCAGCTACTCTGGGGATTTATCCTAGTCCAGAGAGGGCAGAGCTGTGTCCCAAGGATAATGACCTAGCCCAGGGCAAGGAAGCAGCTATTCTCCTGTCCCCCTTCCTCCTGACACTTGCTCAGGCACTGGGGATTGCGAGGTTTCCAGTCAGTAGGAGACAAGATCAGGACCTGCTCTCTACCACACTGCAAAGATATGGCTTTTTATTTTCTGTTCCTCCCTTATTTGTAAGAGTTGGGGGATTTGCATTAGCTTTTTTCCTGTCTTCTTTAAGCACTCCACAGGCTTGAGTCATATAATTGTATAACTCACAACTTCCATTTAAAAAATAAGAATGGGCTGTCTTTTAGGATTGCGGAGGAAAGCCAGAAAATACAAGTCTTTAAATCTCAAAACACAGAAGGCAAATAAAAAGCATTGCAGATATTGTTGTTTTGCTCAATAGATAAATATATACATATGCATGTGCTTCTAAATTCTGGGGTTCAGTTCATTCTTTGGGAGCAGAGGCTCAGCCGTGCAATAGCACATAATCCCCAACTCAGGTGTGTGTGTATCTTGAATTAGAGTAGGAGCTGATAATTTAACTTTGCCCAACCCTCCCCTCCTGAAATAGCCATGAGGGGAGGTTTTTCATGGAATGTTGGAATGGTTTGGGTTGGAAGAGCCCTTAAAGATCACCCAGTTCCAATCCTCTGCCACAGGAAGGGACACCTTGGGGTCTCTCCTCAGCTTTTCTGCAGCATCTGCTGCCCTGCTGAAAATTCAGACTGAATTTTCATCCTCTGAAGGATCCTGTATTTTAACTGAACACAAACCAAGAAGTCTGCCATGAAACAGAGCAGCACAGGAGAGAGGGGAAGAACCAACCCTCCAGGAGTTCCCACCTGGACTCAGCAATGGATTCCCACACCACTGCATGGGAGATAACAGGTGCCAGGGGTGTGCATCTGTTCCCTCTCACTTTTGGTGTAGGTCAGCTCCAACACCCTCCCTGTGGCATCACTCCAGCTCTCTCCACTGCTTGCACGTGGCTTTTGTGTCCTCCATAAAGGGCTGGGATTTGGGAATCCCTGCACTGGTGATTTTTAATAGCCATATTTCTGACAGGATGTAAGGAAATGGCCTGAAGTTGCACCAGGGGATGTTTTAGGTATTAGGAATTGTGGAACAGCAGGCACTGGAAGGGCTACTCAGGAAAGTGGTGGAGTTACCATCCCTGGAAAGGTGCAAAAACTGTGTGGATATGGCACTTAAGGAGATGGTTTGATGGTGAATGTGGCTCCACCGCATTGCTGGTTGGTTGTTGGACTGGATGATCTTGCAGGTCTTTACCAGATTTAATGGTTGAATGATTCTGGCCCTGTTTCTGTTCTCTATAGCTGATGTGGGGTTGTGTTTGCACATCACCAGCACCCTGAATGGGGTGTGGAGGCAGAGATGGAATGAGCCCTGGGCAGGCAGAACAGGGCAGCAACCACAGCTATGACTCCACCATCACTTTATTCCTTGCTAGTGAAATACTTCGTCCTGTCTCTACATCTGTATGGATTTTCTTCATGGTTGTGCTGTATTCTGGATCTCTTCCTTGGAAAAGTTGTTCATCTCCTGCTGCTTTAGCTTCTCCACCTCCAGCGACACATTTGTTTAAAGGTGCTTTGAGATCCACATATCAAAGTCACAAATAACAGCTAAAGAAAACATGACTCATGATGGGGAAATTGCCAAGCATGTGCCTGAATAACCAAGTGCCTCAGAGCTTCACAAACAGATCCCAGGAAACAAAAGCATTTGCATTCACAAGTCCCTGTTCACTGGCTAGGACAGGACAAAAATAAAGCTTTTTCTTTATGAAGTGTTGCATAAAAAGCATGGTTATCTTTTCATTGCAGGCCACTTTGCAGCATGCAAAGAGATTGCCTTTCTTCATGAGTTTGTGAATTTTTATTTTATTGCAGTCTTTTTATTTCCTCCATCAAAACATGCCTGAGATTGAAATGGCATGACTAGGAATGAAAATTAAATACATCAAAACTGATTTTTGTAGAAATGAGATTTTGGAGCAACCAGGGAATATTCAAGGCTTTCTCACAGCTTGTGTTCAGTCTTTTTGCTAAAGAGGGGTGTAGTCTGAGGAAATGGGTCACCTTTTTCCTAGAGAAAATTTCTTCAGTTTTACTGTAATTCTGAAATGTCATAGGCTTTTGGGGACTAATTTTTTTTCTTTTTTAATCTTGAGTAAAGCACAAATGCCTCTGACTATGTATGACTCGAATTTTGCTGCAGCTCTACTCTGCAGCCTAGCATTTTTTAGCCCTTTACCTCTTATCTTATGCTATTTGCTAGTAATTTCAGACCCAGTCACCATCTGAATCCTATGCTGAGAGGGGACATCCTCTGCATACAGCCACTGTGGATATTCCTGCTTGCTGGATGCCACTGCTTGATAAGCATCCCTTGGCCAGTGGCCTGAGTGGAACAGCACAGCTTGGGATCCAAAGGGATGTGGAGCCCCAGCTCTGAGGGTGAAGGCACAGAATTGAGGAGCCATGAGGAGGAACCACTGTTTTCTCCTAAACCAACCCTGAGGAAACAATGTCCCCACACTGTGGAAATTAAGTGGCAAGGATCAATGTGGGAGGGAAGTGTGGCTTTGTTTTACTGTTTTAATGGGGGTTTTGTTCACTTTCTCTCTCTTGCCTCTGCCATTCGATCCCAGAAGTTTCCTGCAAGACCCCTTGCAATGGCTGAGGTGGTGGAGGATACGAGTCCTCATCCCATCCCCTGTGCCATTATGGGGCTGGTGCTCATCTCTTGGACCTGGCTGTGCCTTTGTGAGCAGGCAGAGCATGGCCTGCCTGTCCTGCTGCATCCCTGCAAGTTGTCTTCCCTGCAGATCCCCTTTGTGCAGCCTGGAGCACACACCCTTCCATCTGAAGGATGGCAGGGAAGGGGCTGGACCCTGCTCACTTCACTTCACCTGGACAAACCCCCCTCAGCTGCCCTGCAGCCAAGGATCCCTGGTGGGAACAGGTAGCTTTGCCAACTGGCTGCCTTTAGGCATCCCACGCCCACCAGCTCCTGCCTTGAGTGCTCAGTGGTGTCTCCATCAGCTGAGGATGACTCAGGGCCGAGGGGTGGGCGACAGGGACAGTTCCCTGTCACTGCCTGCTCTGCCCACCAGCCTGGCAGCTGTGCCCAAGTGGCTCTGCCAGGACCACCTGGAGGGCTCAGCTGGGGAGAGGAGGCAGGAGCAGCTTTGTATTTAAGCATCATTTTTTGTTCTTTTTTTTCCCCCCCTTCTTAAATCAGTGAAGTTGAGCCTTTGCCAAGTGAGGAGCACAACTGACCAGGGGAGGGGTGATGGCTCCATTTTCTACCAACAGCTCGAGTTTTGAAACACGGTTGCATGCTGTGTTGGAGAAAATTCGGTGCTTTTTTTTGAGGAAAAAGGGCAATCAAGGCTAAATTATTACTTAAATATTTAAGTAATATTAAGAAAATATTACTTTCCCAGGCTAAATTATTTCTTAAATATTTAAGTAATATTAAGAAAATATTACTTTCCCAGTATTGACAGATGCTGTGCTTAAGCTGCTGGCGGTGCAGCAGCCAGGTACCCTTGCCTGCAACGTGAGGAATTAAGGTTCAAGGAGACATTTCTCAGTTTTTTCATCTGAGCAAACTGTGAATCATGATAAGTTCAGAGCAAAGTTTGGGGCTGTGGTGTCACAGGCTGAGGTTATCAGCTTGCTACAGCACAAATTAGGAAAAAAGCCTGTGGTCGGCACACATCTCTATCTTCAGGAAATGAAGCAAATGCAGTTTAATGAAATGATTTGTTCCAAACTGTGTTCTTGTGACAGCCTTTGATTGGTGCCATTGTGCTGCAGGAGCCCTGGCAGGCTCTGAATCCACGTGGTGAATTTTGGGGCAGGGTAGGCACCCCTTGCTGACAGGGTCCATGGGGTAACAAGGGCTCACCAGGACTGAACTTGGGCCAGTCACCCCTGGGTGACTTGTTACTTGCTCTATAAATTAAACTCTTCCTGCCTGTCTTCCATTGCAAACTTGGTTACAAAAGATATAAATATTCTCATGCACTACTCAGCCACAAGAGGAGGGACTTCATCAAGGGTGTAATCCTCTAATCTACCAGTGTCCCAATAAACACATCAGTGTGAAAAGGTTTAGTTTGTTGGGTGTTTCTTTGTGGATTTATTGTTTGTTTGGGGTTTGGGCTTTTTTTTGGTTGGGTTATTTTTGTGTGCTGTGTTTGTTTTGGGGTTTGGGTTTTTTTTTTTGTTGGGTTATTTTTGTGTGTTGTGTTTGTTCTGTTGGGTTGGTTGTTTTGTTTTGTTTGGCGCTTTTTTTTTGTTTTGTTGGCATTATTTGTAGTTTTTTCTTGTTCCCCCCACCCAGACCAATTGCTACAGCACAAGACTGGATGGTTTGGGACATTTTTTGCCTATGCCACATGTTCCTATAATTTGTCTCAGCATCCTGTGTCTTGGCTCCCCTTCCAACCTGTTGTTGGCTGATGTGTGCCCTCATCCCCCTGGATTAGGACTGAGTGCAAAGGAATGTCCTTTGAGAAGAAGGGAATTGAAAGAAGTGTGGAGAAGAGAACCTACAATCATGCCAGCTATCCCAGTTTCCTCAATAATAGCTAAAATTCCTTAAATGACTCAGATATTCTATCCATTGCTTCAAAAGTGTTCTTTGAAAACTTCTTCTTGACAGCTCCTTGACATTGCAGGATCAGCTTGATTGTGAATTCTGGGTCAACCTTCTAGAAACAGAAATCCAGGAGACCCTGCTATGGAAAATAATATCTGTGTCATTGTATTGGTAACCAGAAAACTCAAAATGCCTCGTTCACAGATGAGTTTCTCTAGGCTGTGTCAGGTATTTTTGTGGGAGAACTGTTCCTGCTGCCTGTCCCATGATTTTTATCCCAATTCACAGTGAAGGTCTGGGGGTGTCTCTGTGTTGTAGGGGCACAGCATCCTGAAGCCTGTTGGAACAGCTTCCCCAGCAGCTTCATAAGCCATGTCTGGTCTGGGTGAGCTTTCAGGGGGAAAACAGCACCAGAGCAGAAGGTTTGCTGTTATTAATAATGTTTGTTAAGCTGGCATGGAGTGAACAGTGCTGGGAGCTCTTGGAGAGATGTCACTCCTGCTTCCAGCAGCTCCCATCAACCAGATGGGAATTGCAGTAGCTCACAGGTGCCATCAGCCCAGTGTGGGGACAGCTGGGATGGTGTCAGCAGCATGGGAACCACTCACCAGCACATCTACAGGGTGGCCAAGGCTGGTGGAGGCTGGTGTTGGGAAGGGTCCCTGCAGTGCTCCAGGTGTGGGATTTTTGCAAGGAAATCTGCACAAATAACATTGCAGGGAGAGCTGGGGGAATAAGTGTCCACAAGCTGTTTCCACTGGAACTGATGGGTGAGATGGAAAGGCATGGCAGCAGCTGGCTCTGGTGGGATATGGGAACAGATCCAGGGAGGACTGATGGAGGCAGCTGTGCTGAAGAGGTTCAGAAGTTACTGTGTGTTACTGAGGATGCAGAAATCCACGACCTGGAGGTGATCCCAAGCAGGTGAATGGGTAGAAACCTACTCTACCAAGTTTTCATGTGTTTGGATTTGAAGCCAGGGTTAAGATTTGAAGCCAGGGTTAAGAATTACAGCCACATCCTGGCCATGATCACATTTAATAATAAACAAACTTAATACTGATCAAATTTGATGACCTATCTTTTAACTTGTTCTTACCTATGCTGAATCGCTCTCCAATAATAAATTTATTTCAGCTTTTTTCTAAGCAAATCGATCTTTTGGGCACCCAAGAATTCTATGTTGCTTCCAAATGCAGTCCTGTCCTAAGAGAGATCACAAGACTTGGAATCATGTTTGTCTGACTGGATTTTAATTCAGTGCTAGAACAACCTGTTTACCAAGGGGCTTTCAAGGTCACATGAAATTTCTCTAACTTTGAAGTAATTCTATTTCATTTTGATTCTTGCAATTGTCATGTTGCTCTGGACCTCTTTTTTAACTCCCTCCCTCCCTACCTGCCCCCCCCCAAAAAAAAAAAAAACAACCAAAAAAGCCTCAGAGCTTTCAACTCTGGAACAATTTAATATCTTTAATAAAATGATTAGAGAGATGAAAACTAAACTGTGGAGCAGGCTGAACTGCCTGCCCATAAAAGGGGGAGTGTTTGAGGTTTCAGACTCCTCAGCCAACACCAAGCACACGGCCAAAGGACAGAACAAGGGGAAAAGCAACAGGAGATTCTTCCTTTGTCCTCTGGAGCCAGGTGGAGGAGAGAGCAGTCCAACAGCATTGCTTAATTTCTGCCACAGGACTCTTCTGAATGATTCAAACTCTGATTGTCCTCCCCTTGGTTCAGTCCTAGCCAGGTAAATGCCCTTAGAGCAATAAAGCTGCTGCAGACAGCACAGCATTTATCAATAGATCAATAGTCAATTTATTTATCTCATTCACCTGCCAGCTGTCATAAGTGAGCCTATCTGCTGGCCTGGTTGTTATGCAAAATGCTGTTGGACTTTTAGCTTAAGTGATTTTTTTTTCCATACTTCTCTGGAATCAAATTTTTAGGTTTTTTTTTTTTTTTTTTCTCTCTCTTTCATGGCAGAGTTTCAGCCTCTGTCTAATTTGAAACTAGTTTAAATCTACAGACTGGAGGTTTTTTAAATAGATTAGGGGGGATGAGTGCCAAACCCTCACAGGAAACTAATTCTTGCAGGTCCTTTGAAAAGCTCAGCTTTGAAGAGTGACTTCTTCATGCTGGCCTAGACAGGGAAGAGGCCAAGCTGCAGAGGAAAGTGCTGAAGGAATATTGCACTGCTCAGCCTGGGGCTGTCTGGCATTTTGAGGGCACAGACTGGAAAAAAAACATCACTGACCCCACCATAATCACAGATGCCCTGCACAGGCTCCTATAAAGGTTGATCTGGCAGAACAAGATAAGCATTTCAGTGCTGTTGTCATGCTCAGCCCCTGTCCCTTGGCATTGTTTGCAGGACCCAGGGCTCACAGGAACCTGGAGGAGCCCTCATCCTGAGGGCTGGAGATAACCAGCACTTTGTGCAGCCAGTGGCTGGGATAATTGGGCTGAAAAAAAGGAAAGGCAAAGCAAAACAAAACCCCCAAAATAACAGCTCTGTTGTAGGAGCATCTGGAAGGATTCTGGAAGATTTAGGGCGAACACAGAACTGGTTCCTTACCCAGACAAGGCCAAAACTCTGTCTGGTTTGGTTCACACTCATCCTGACAGCTACTAATATTTGTCTGCAGCACACACAGGCATGTCCAAAAATGTCTCTCTTAATGATGGTGAAGTGCTTGAAGGAAAACAGGGGCAGAGACACCAAAATCTCAGGGAACATCTCTCTGACATCAGGGACTCCTGATGACATCACAGTCAATTTTGTGGGCAATATGCCAAGGAGAGGGCATGAAATAATGTTTGTGTCCTACTGTTACTGAAGAGTGTGCTGCCTTCAGCAGGGCCCATCACCTTTGGGAGCAGCTGATGAGTTTCAAGATAAATTTTATTAAAAAATTAAAGAGCCATTGAGCAGAAAGGAACTGGTGCCTTGTCCTTGCCCAGTTCCCAGGGAGGGATGGGGCTGCTCCTGTTTGAGTGGGCACTTGGTGGGATGCTCTGGCTGCCCTGAGGGATGAACACCAGCACCAGGAGGGGCTGGGGTGTTCTACTTGGGCTTTGCTCTGTGCCTTCCCTCTCCTTTGCTATTCCTTTTCTTTTTAAAACTGTGTCTGTCCTGATCATTATTTAATGCATTTAATTTCTTTTTTGTTCCAAGCAGCAGCCCCCAAGGTCTGTGCTGAGCTTCTTTCCTCACTTACATGCTTTGGTTGTCTTGGCCATTTGGAGATGGGGAATTTAATTTGCTCTGAAGGTCCCTCTCCCTCAGACTTCCCTCCCTGGGTAGAGCTGCTCCTGCCCTTGGATCCTGCTGTCCTTTCTGGTGGTGCAGAGTGGGGTCTGCATGATGTACATATTTCAGTCTCTTGACTTTTCCTCCCTCTTCAGTAGTTTTTTTTTTCCCTGTTTTTCTGTTTCCCTGGAGGGGTCATAATGCTAATGAACACTGAGACATTCCTAGTGGCTCCTTGTGCCCCTGACGTGCTGGCCTTGATTAAAGCTCATTAATGTAGGCTTGAAGGGGCAGTATTTTCTCATTCTTGGATTCAAATAAAGTGTGTCCCCTTGCTGTTACAGGGAGGAAAGCCTTCAGTGTGTGCATGTGCCTCCCTGAGGCAGCCCTTCACTCCCCATCCCTCTTCCCTCTCCCTTCCCTTCCCCCTTCAGCACCTCCTACCCCTTTCAGCCCTTAAAGGAGCTTCACTGTATTTTCTCCAGAGGGCAGCTGCCCCGTGCTGGCCTGGGAGGTATTTCCTGGCACACCCCAAATTCCTTTGGGATCTCAGCCCTGTTGAGACAGAGCACCCCCAAGTGCCTCTGCTCCACTCCTCAGACCCTGGGCCAGAGTTTCTCCTCATCCCATCTCTGCCTCAGGTATTCTGACCCTTCCTCCTCCTTGCCAAGAGTTTTCTCATCTTTCCAAAGCCATTCAAAGCTTCCCTGATGGCAGAAGTTCAGGTCCTTGCTTGGCATTTCCCCTGTACCAATCCCACCATGGGGTGCCCCCTAATTCTGGTCGAGTCTTTACAGCTCCTTCACCTGGAAAAGAAGTGATACACAGGGCAATATTTCTCTTTTTAAAGTGCCTCAGTAGCTGTAGAGGCCTCACCTCTGTGTCCCAGGTGGTGCCACTGGAGGCTCAGAGAAGTAAAGAGTGGAGGCAGCCTAGGATGGTTTTGTGAGGAAAGGTTTCAGTACCCTTTTGTACCCCTTATCACAAATCCAAGGCCTTGGTAAATCCTCCCAAGATCCACAGGTGGTGACAGACAGACAAGAATGCTGTTTACCTAGCCCAGCACCCTGAATTCATTTTGGCTGATTTTCTGCTTCTGCAGAAAATGCAATTAAATCTAGAGTTGAAAGCAAATAGAAAACCTGTTCTTGGAGGTGTTTCTTCAGCGACTTCAGGAGTTTCAAGCTGGAACATTCCCTAAGGCCAGATCTATGCTGTTCCCTGCAAATATAATTTTATTTTTATGACCTCAATATTTCTAAATTATTTCAGTAGCCATATCTATTAATGTTAAGTCTATTTTCCAAAACTGTACCATAATCTTGGCCTCAGGTGCATCTTGCAGCAGAGGGTTGTGCAGGTTGTAGGGAAGATTGCTGGAATTAGAGGTTTGCTTTCCATGTAAAATATTGGAATTCGGAGAGCCAAGTTTAAAATGTATTTTTTGGACATTAAAAAGGAAGAACTACAAGGCCTTTTCATTTGCTTGACCATTGAGGTCGGAGCAGACAACCCCACTGGTGTTCCCTTCCAAACTTAACCCTTCTTTGATTGCAATCCCAATGAATCAACAGCACGCAAAGAAATAAAACAGCCAAATGCTATGTAAAACCTATAAAAAAGCTTGAAAAATGCCACTAAGTAAATTCAAATAATGCATAACTTAGAGGGAATTGCAACTGGTTCATGGATATTCTATGAGCAGAAGATAAACATCTAAGTTAGTTGCATAAATTATTCATCATAACATATTTGCTCAGCTTTTCTTGTCAGCTGGGGAAGCCACACATCCCAGCATAGGGAGAGCACAGCAGGTCTGGGCTTTCACCTCCCTGATGTGCCCTGGGGAGGGATGACATCAATAGCAATTGGGTGGGAAAAGTCTCTCCTTCACTATCATGCCTTAGAGATGGATTCTGTTCAGGGATCACCTGCTGAATGAGTGGGGAGTGGGATTGTCCCTTGGCAGCAGGAAAGGCTGAAGATACGGCAGTGATTTCTCTTCAGCTCCTGCTTTTGCCTCCTGCCAGTGGTGTCAAAAGGTGATGTTGGACTTGATGTAAAAAAATGAACCCACTTCCCCTTTGGACACATTGTTTATCAAAATGTCATTTTCCTCTCCTGCCTTCTCCTGCCTTCACTGCCCATCATTCCCCAGTTTGCCCTGTCCATCTCCACCCCCTGAATGAAGACACTCCCAGGGTCTGGGTGCTGATATATCATGGAATCCTGGAGTGGTTTGAGGGAAGGGACCATAAAACTAATCTTGTCCCACCCCCTGCCATGGGCAGGGACATCTTCCACTGTCCCAGGCTGCTCCAAGCCCTGTCCAACCTGGCCTTGGACACTTCCAGGGATCCAGGGGCAGCCACAGCTTCCCTGAAGAAGAATAGGGATCAACACCTGACCAGCTGCACATCTCAACTCTGTGGTCTTTGCTGCTCAATTATCCATTGCAAAGCAGCATAACCAAACTCTCTGTACTTTATTGGGAACATGAAACATTCCCTCAGCCCTTTCTGAAAACCTGCTGGCTCTGGAGTGCTCTGGTCCCTCCTGACTTTATGGATACTGCAGGAAGCAGGAATCTGAGAGTGTGCTTGAGTTTTACAGGAAGCAATAATCATCTCTTTGGAGAGGAAGCACAGATGGCATTCTTCCTATGCTTGCTAGTTATGATCTTTCTGATAGGAACATGGGCATGGCTATTTATTATAAAGCCTTGCCTGTCTTTGAGCATCCAACTCTGCCTCTTCCCATGCACTGCAACTGCTGAAGGGACCATTTCTTCCTCAAAGGGGATTTCCTTGTGTAGCAAGGTCTGGGATTGAAACTCCAGTCTGGAATGATTAGACAAACCTCTCTGTACTGTCAGAGAGAAACTATTTGTCTTTAAAGTTTTATCTATCATTAAAATCAACTTTTACCCAATTCTGGGACAGCAGAGAACACCCTCTGCTCCATAAAGGGAAAACACTGGTGATGTATTTGTTTGTTATCTGCAGACAACTTGGGAGCCAGTGATCTGTTTCAGTCACTCCTCGTGTTAAGACCCTGTGGTATGGGGGGATTTTTGGCTTTTGACTGAGGTTTTTCTAGGAAAGATGGATGTTTCTTCAGATTGCAAGGTTTGACACTAATGACTCTTCTAACATAGTAAGAGGTGTGCTTTGTTTTGGCATTTTCACCTGGCTTGTGAAAGCAAGGAACTACAGAGGGGGCATTAGCTAAGGTGTAAGGAGATATTTTGAAGTAAATAGCTGGCACTTTGCTATTTTGGTGAATTTAACTGCTGTCAGGCAGCACGGAGAGTTGTGAAGGGGCACAATCAAAATAAATACCTGCAATAATTGCATTAAGTCAAATAACCTAACACACTCAGAATCAACCTGGGCAGAAAAGATCTGGTTTGTGACCCTGGCTTTGCAGCTGAGCCTCCTGAATCTGCCTGTGTGTCAGGGTCTCTGCCAGCCAGGAGGGGTTCTTGTGCTGGGTGGACACTCTGATGGGAAGTGCTGCCTCAGGGCCAGGTGTTGTCATTCCTGCTTTGGACTGGGTGTTATGGATTATTTCACACCAGCCACAGGGACAGGTTTGACCCCAGGATCCTGCTGGGAATGCCAAGTCTGCCTGAAGGTTTCCAATTAGTCTTTGCTGGGTTTCAGTTTGAGCTGGGTGCCTGTAGGGAGGTCCCAGCTCACTGCTCAGAGTTATACCTGTGCCATCTAATCACCCAATCCTCAAATCTAACCCCAAATCCTTCATTCTGATCAGTGGCCCCTTAACTTCTAATTGTTTTTACTGTTCAGTGGGCTGGCCTTCTTCTGAAGTTACTTCATTCTCTTGGAAGAGTCTCCTTGGTGCTTCTCTTCATTCCACTTGTATCTGCTGAATTCAGCTCATTCCTTGTTAGCAGCATTAATTTTCTCACAGAAGTTTACTCCTGGTCAGCTCTTGCATGTGAGGGCTTCCTCTGTTTTAGCTGCTACTGCTGAGCCACACTAATGCTAAACAAGGCTGTTCCCAGAGAACACTGTTATTAAATTTCTTCTCAAACACTGGGATAAAGTTAATTTTGTCCACAGAGGCAGTATGGGGCTGTGTTTTGGATTTTTGCTGGAAGCAATGCTGGTAACACAGGCGTGTTGCTGAGCAGAGATTACACAGGTCAGGCTTTTCTGCCTCTCACCCCACCCCACCAGTGATGAGGTTGGGATGCACAAGGAGCTGCAGGGGGGACAAAGCCTGGACAGCTGACCCCAACTGACCCCAGGGATATCCCACACCACAGGAGGAAAGGGGGATGTGCAGTGGGAGGAAGTTTGTCTTCCCCAGTCACTCTGATGGGGCCCTGGAGATGGCTGAACTCCAGACTGTAACGGGAAGTGGGGAATGAATTCCTTGTTTTGCTTTGCTTGCCTGTGCAGCTTTTGCTTTATCTGCTAAACTGTTCATTTCAACTCATGAGTTCTCTCACTTTCACCCTTCTGACTTCCTCCTCTCTAGGAGGAGTGAGTGGCTGTGTGGGGCTGAGTTGCCACCTGGGATTAAACCACAACACCTATAATCTAAATAAAATGTTTGTCTTAAGCCCAAGTTACAGGAAAAGGAGAAGGAAAAGTAACAGAGAGGCCTGTGGACTGATGGTCTGGGAGAAAAGATAGAGCAGGTCCATTGTAGGAGAATGGGTATAAATAACATCCTCTCCTTTAAGGAAGGCTTTGCTCAATATTTTTTGAAAGACATCAATAGGTTTCCCATTTTTCAGGTGCTCAGCTAGTGATGTTTCAGAGGCCTGATTTTTAGATTGCAGGTGTGCAAGCTTTTCTCTAGGCATTTCCCTCTGTGTCATTTCAAAATGGATACCTGCAATAAAGAACTGCTTTCGCAAACATTAACTTTATTTTTTTTCCCAGTTGCTCTCAGTTTTAAATCATGAATTGGAGAATCACTTTGTTTGTTTGTTTTTTTTTTTCTAAAACATGAACAAAATCTCCACTTTCCTCCTGGACTCTGCTTGTATCTGAATCCATCCTTTTACACGCTTAGTCTCAAAAATTGTTTTCCAAAATGCTCTTTTGCCATACTCATGGTGCTGAAAGATGAAGATATTTGGAGAAAATATATTTTCTCCAGCTTTGCTTTGCAAAAGTGTGCTAGGAAGGCTTGTGGGCAGCAGGGATATAACAGTGACCAGTTTGGGTAGAACTGTGGTCTTGACCATTTGCTGACAGAGACCAGAATTTGCTGCTTTATGGAGAAGTGCAAGACCCCAAAGTGTGGGAGGGTGAAAGGATCAGCCTGCTTCAGTTTTAGGGAAGCCCAGCTTGTGGGCCTGAGAGATTTTAGCCTGCTAGCAGCTACTAACTTTTCCCCAAGGAAAAATTTCCCAAGAAAGTTTTTTCTCAAAACAATCTTTCTCCAGGTGGTGTTTTGCTGTTTCTCTGTTTTAACCAATGAGAGGTGTCATTCCTATTCACCAACCATGTTCAGTCTGTATGGGAGCACCTTATAAAAGGTAGTAAGAATTAGACAATGAAGCCTTCTTTTCTCTACTCTTTGCCTTCTGAAATAGTTGGACTTTTGAGTGTCCTACAGTGATGCAGCTATCTGACATACACCTCTGATGACTCCAAGGGCACCTCCTCACCACCCTGACCCTTGTAGTGTACAGTTATTGTGCAGTAATGTCTGGCTTTTCCTCTTCTCCTCCCCCTCCCCTCTTGTCCAGCCCTGCAGCCTCATGTGTGTATCCACGTGGGGCTGTCCAACAGGATTGATCCCTTCCCCACCCTCCTTCCCCTCCCCTGCTGACTCTCCCTGCCCCTCCAGACTGGGAGGCTGACCCCTGTTGTGTTGCTGTGTTTGTGGCACAGGGAGTTTGCCCGTTGGAAGGTGAGGAACACAGCCATCGAGAGGAGGGACCTGCTGCACAACCCGCTGCCCCTGATGCCTGAGTTCCAGAGGAGCATCCGCCTGCTGGGCAGGAGACCCACCACGCAGCAGTTCATCGACACCATCATCAAAAAGTACGGCACCCACCTCCTCATCTCTGCCACCCTGGGAGGTAGGTGTGCAGTGGTTTGAAAGCAAAACGAGCGAGAGGCTCCAAGTCAGGAATACAATTTAATAAGAAGGAAAAAAAAAAGTAAAATTAAATTAAATAAATGCAATAATGCAAAAGACCACTGACAGAGTCAGAATACAACCTGAGCAGGGTGATGGAAGCAGTCCAGATGTGGAGGTCTTCCTGAAGCAGTGATCCTGTAGAAAGGTCTGGTAGCTCTGGTCCTCTGGGAATCCAGTGGGTAAGGGCTGCTTGTACTGTCCCAAATCCCAGATTATATCCAGGTGGGAATGCTTGGCTCCTCCCCCTGGGCGGAGCATCTCACAATGGGATGAGTCATACAGGGGGTCCTTGATGGCCCATTAATGAGAGATAACTCCCAGAGGGAGTTATCTATGAGTCCTGCAGCAGGCATTGATGGGCCATTAACAGAATACACATTAACAGAAGAGGGAGGGGCGCCTGGGAGAACACTGCTTCAACAATTGGATTCAACAGTTCATGAAGATGGTAATAGAATACTTTGTGCATATCTTATACTACAACCCAGGACAAGGTGGCACCCAGGGCTTTCTGCTGCTGTGAGGGGGGATGTGGGGAGGTGGGGAGTGTCACCCTGATTTTTCAGCCTTTTCATTCTTGGACTGGAGAGTTCTCATGCATCATAACAAAAACAAAGACTGATGTTGGGTAAACACATTCCTTTCCAGGGGGAAGGACAAACTGATGGACTTCTGAGTTGGCCACTGGGGTCAGAGGGGTATTCCTCTTGTCCACCCAATCCTTGACCAAATCCCAAAAACTATATAAGTTGAGATTCCCAAAATAAAGTCCCTTTTCCTTTGCATCTCACACCCTGACAGTTGAGTGTGTTTCTTTTCATGTCCTCTTGTGACAGGGGAGGGCACTGGGCAGTGCTGGAAATATGTCCAGTTTGGCATGGAGCTCCTGGGGTGAGTCCAGCAGGGGCTAGTGTGGGCCTGAGAGATTTTAGCCTGCCAGCAGCTGCTAACTTTTTCCCAAGGAAAAATTTCTCAAGGAAGTTTCTTCTCAAAACAATCTTGGCAAACAACTCTTTTTTCTCAAAACAATCTTTCTCCAGGTGGCGTGTTGCTGTTTCTCTGGTTTAACCAATGGCATTAGAGAGGTGTCGTTCCTATTCACCAACCATGTTAAGTCTGTATGGGAACACCGTGTAAAAGGTAGTAGGAATTAGAAAATAAAGCCTTCTTTTTCTACACTCTTTGCCTTCTGAAATATTTGGAGTCTTTCGTGTCCTGCAGTGACAGGCTAGGGCAGCAGTGAGGGGAGAATGAGAGAAAACTGAGGGAGCTGGAGCTGCTCAGCCTCCAGAAGAGATGGCTGAGAGGAGACCTTATAAACAAGTATAATTATCTAAAGGGGGGTGCCTGGAGCATGGGCCAGGCTCATCTTGGTGGTGCCACAAGGACAAGAGGAACAGGCAAGCACTGATGCCCAGGATGTCCCACCTGCACGTGAGGAAGAATTTCTTGGGAGCATTGGAACAGATTGTCCAGAGAGGGTGTGGAGTGTCCCCCACAGAAGATATTCCAGAACTGGATGCACTCCTGTGCCACATGCTCTGGGATGACTCTGCTAGAGCAGAGGGGCTGCACCAAATCCCCCACTGTGGTCCTTTCAAGTCTGAACCACCCTGTGACTCTGAAAGCAGTGGGGGCACAGGCCAGGCTGCAGCTCCCCCTCCCAAAGCCCATCTGTGTCCCTTTGCAAAGGGATTCAGAGTGTGAGGTGGGAGCTGTGCCCCTGTGCTGCTCTGAGCACGGTGTGTGTCAGGAGAAACATGTCCCTCAGCTGGGGGACTGTCCTGCCAGCCCTGCACCACTGCCCTCAGCTTCACAACACAACCTCTTCTTACAGGATGAAAACAAACACAGGGGGAAAAAAACATCCTTTCTTGCTGGAACGGGAGGAATTTTAAAGAGCTCCAGGAAAAGGGAGTTCAAGGAGTTGGGCAGGGAGCGTGAGCAGAGGGGAAGAGATGGCCAGGAGGCTGAATGCATTAACATGGAGCAGACTTCTGGAAAAACAGCAGTTCAGTAAAATTCAAAATGTGTATGCAAGGGCTGCAGAGAGGTCTGTGTGTGCACAGAATGTGTCAGGGATGACATCAGAGACAGCCCTGTAGGGCCATGAACTCCTGAGCAGGCGCTGCTGGTGGTGCTGCAGGAACATTTTGAGTAGTTCCTGTTGAACACTGGAGGGGTGAAAATCAGCAGCTCCTATTGATGTTTACTCCTGGATCTTTTTTCCCCTCTCTATTATTTTCACGGTTCTTTTCCTCCTTTGGGCTGTGCCTTTCTTTCATTAAAATGCTTTTCTTCCAAGAACAACTCTCTGTGAGAAGCATTCTGCAGTGGTAAAGGCTCAGTTTCACACTTTTACTTCAGAATTTGTTCTTTTTTCTTCTTCCAATGTTCCTCGCCTCCAGCCTTGCCTCATTGCCATGTCTGTAGTGAACTTTGAGGAATTTCTGACCATCTGACCATGTTCCCAGAGCATTCTGCAGAGACTGGAATGAGATTAGATGTGTGCATATGATTCATGCACAAATTAGGTGGTAGGTAAATTGTCACAGTTCCCCTGAAGTCAAATGGCCTCTGGTGTGGTGATGTCCTTCAAAGATCCCTGGGCTGCTCTTCCAGCCCAGGCACCCAAACAAGTCCATTCCATCAACAAGAAATGTGAGAGAAAGGAGGTTTCCAAACACTGAAGAACACAAGTCACTGCTTTCTTCAGGCCTTAATGAAGTCTGGATAAAATAAACTGCTTTTTATTGAGGAATTCTTTTCTCAGGACCATGTTTTACAGAGCCCAAGACAGCCAAATAAACTGAGATTTTTATTTTTTTTTTTTTTGCGGGTTTACTTCCTTTTCCATTGACATTCCTCTTATTCTTGCCACTCACATCCATGGAAATTCAAAATACGAAAGACCTTTGATGGTAAAATATATTTTTAATTTTGCCTGGGTGATGTCGTAAATTATTCACAGGGGCTTGTTTCTTCTCCTGATTTTACAACACAACAGCTTTAAATATGCAGAGACTTGTAATGAGAACTGATATTGGAGGGGAGAGCTAAACGCCCCAGCAGCCCCGAGCATGGTGAGCCATGGTAGGGAGAAAAAAAGAGGATTTATCTTGGCAATGGCAGTCCCAGGGAAAATGTAGCAGGAGCTGGGCATGCATTATGCACGGAGGACACGCTCTAATCACAGTCTATGGGCTAAACAAGAGCTCTGGGACACAAAAGCAGACGTGACCTGGCACACTGGCTCTCCCAGGACCTGGTGTCTCCTCAGCAGAGCTCTGTAGCCCTGGTTCCATGCCTGAGGTGTTTTGGTTTTCTGAAATTCTTTTCCCAGGGAATTTTCTGTAAACAGGAGAAATGTTTTTGTAACTGTAACTTTGTTATTCATTCCTTTTCCTAGGAAGGACTTCTTGTTGATGTCCCTCTGGTCTGACCAATGTGATTGAAGAGGTTTTGGCTTTGTTTCACCAATCAAATTGGTCTGTGTAAAATAGTATAAAAGGGAGACACATCCCAAAAATAAAGGAGCCATTTTCAGCCTTCTGAATCTCAGAGTCTGTGTTGTTGTGGTGTAAAACAGCATGAGGGCTCTGAGCACTCCTGCCCCGTGTTGGAGCTGTTTGTGGCCCAGCCTGGTGTCTGAGGAGGTGGCAGATGAGTGACAAACACGCAGGGAATTGTCTGGCTTTGAAACTCCAGCTGCTGCACGGCCCCCAGGAGGGTGGGACAGGGAGCAGCAGCACCTGAGCACAGCAATTTTCACACCTGGCCACAGCAGGAACAGCTCTGGTGCCTTCCAACCTACAGAGCAGCCAGGTCCCCCAGGAGTGCAGTAAAACCCAGCCCTGCTCCAGTCAGGTTCTGACAACAGCACTGGTGCAGAGTCACTCTGAGGACATCCATGCTCTGGGATGGAGCACACAGAGCTGAGAGCCAATTTTCAGGAAAATCCCTCAAGGAAAAACAACTTTGAACATATCATTTACTTCATAAAGGAGAAATTAAGACTTAATAATGCAGCAAAATTCTGTTAACCTCTCTTGATCCAAGAGTTGCTTTCCCATGTGACCCCTCCATGGGGATGCTGTGCTTTTCCAGCTCTACACAGAGCAGAAAATAACAGCAAAAACATGAAATAGGTTTCCATCAGCAGTCTGCTCAATCCTAGGGACAGCTCTTTTCCTTCAGGAAAAAGTGTCATCGCTCATGGATTTTACTTCTCTGTTTTCTTCCTTTGGAGGAAAAAATGGCAGCTTTTGTGGGGAAGTCACTGATCCCCACTGCTCCAGAGCATGGATTTCTCTTCTCTGCTGTGTTTCTTAGTGCCTGGTTCGTGTTGTGGAGGGAGCAAATCCAACAGGAGATCTGGTGATCTGACACCAGTGCTGCTGCTGCCTGCTGTGGTTCCACCCAGGGTTCCTGCCTGCCCTCTGGCCAAGGCATTGAAGCCTCAGCATTCCTCTTGTGAAAATGGGCTAGGCTGGAATGAAAAAAGTCCTGATTTCTGTGCCTTGGCTATTCGTATGAGGCATGATATTTTTCCAGGAAAAGTTGGGGTTTTTTCCCAGCTGAAATTGGTGGCTGTGAATCACAGCTGAGGGGAGAGTTATCCTAGATCTTCCTTTTCCTGCCACAGCCTTACGAAATCGTGGCAAAGCACCATTTCTCTTTTCTCTCTGCTACATCTCCTTGCAGTTAAGTGCTTTTGTTACAAGACAGATCCAGAACTTCTGGCTCAAAATACACTGATCCAGCCCCTTTAGTGGCAAATGGGTTGACTCATGAAAACTGACAAAGTTCCTTCAAATCCCCCTGAAAAACACAAAGAGATGAAACTTGAAAATGCATTGAGTGTGGTCAGTGCAGTGACCACTGTTCCTCACACCAATCACAGACATTTTATTGCCTGTGCCTTGCTGGCTGTTTGTTGTATTCACCTGTTGTGTCCCATCAGATACAGGGGGTTAAATCCTCTGGAAGATGGATTGGCTTTGTGTGAACAGAGCCTTGATCCCTGCCAAGGTCTCCTCACGAGCTCAGCACACAAAAATAGTAATGGTGATAAAGGAAATCAAAGCTGCTCATTTTCCAGGGAAAGTTTTTTTGTGAGAGGTAACAATGATGACTTTGTTACTACCACAGCTTTGATTGTGGTGGAAGGGTAGTCTGTTATTTTTAACGAAATATTAAAGACAAAGTTTTACATGCCTAACTTCTCCACTTAGGTCCTGCAAAGCTAATTAAAAGACTTGAACTGATCAATTCTTTCGATGAAAAGTACCTTCTTTCCACAAAAAAAAGTCCATTTTTCATCTCAAAGCCAAAGGCTGAATACTCAACACAGCTATTGCTTGAAAAACTGAAATCTAATAAAAATTTGTTTTTCAGCCAGAATATTTTTGGTTTGTTTTCAGGCATTTGGCTTTCAGATAAAAGCTGGAAAATTTCCAGGGAAAGTGAGGGGGAGAGCTTACTGGGATTTTGGGTTATTTTTTTCATATATGCAATATAATAAATAATTTGGATAAATCAAACTATTTCAGCTAATAAGAATTTTAAAGAAAAGAAAGTCCTTGTTCTCTTAAAAAAAATTATGCAAAGATCATGAAGAGTGAAATATTTTTTGGCCTTGAAAGTGGTGGCACATATTTTTTGGACCATGCTATCTCTGCCAGAGGCAGTGTATTCATCAGTGGCTCATCTATCAAATCAGAACAAGCACCATTCTTCTCATTAAGAGAGTTATGTAGAAATGGCACATTCCTCCCCTACTTGTGTCTTCTCTTCATTTATTAAAATCCAAGTTTCACGTGCTAAGGATGGAGGATGGCATTCCACCTTTTTAGACCTCTGGCAGTGGCAGCCTTGTGTTAAGAATGAGCTGGATTTTAATGTGCCTCACCCAGCACAAATTGAACTGTTAGGTAAATATTCCTTTTCAGACATGTTTTGTTACATTCAGGTCTCTGCTGATGTTTATCAGTTCTTAACTGCTTCACTCCCAGATTCTCTATAGTTACCATTTCAAAATCTGCATTTCTGCTTTTGTCCCTTGTCTTCTATGGCATTTTCACTCTCTACTTGTATTCCCTGAATGAGACTCTGGGAGAGGAAAGAAGGCAGCAAGGGTGGTTAGTTCAAATTAACTTTCTTGTTTGCTCCTTCCTCTGATTAATTCTCTTTACTCATCCCCCTTCCCCTCCCCTTTTGCAAGGCCACTGGAAGCTGAAGAGGCCCAACTAACATTTGTTTGTGCACTGTACCTACCTACCCACACACTGTTCTGTTTGCAATCATCACCTATTCCTTCTAGAAATCAGGTCAGACAGAGACCTTCATAAAATGGGATCTTCTCCTGTCAGGTGTGCAACAGGAGATCTGGTGATCTGACACCAGTGCTGCTGCTGCCTGATGTGATTCCACCCAGGGTTCCTGCCTGCCCTCTGGCCAAGGCATTCCAGCCTCAGCATTCCTCTTGTGAAAATGAACTAGGCTGGAATGAAAAAAGTTGACAGAGAGAATGTTCCTCCAGTGGGACAGATGGGCTGGGTCCTCCCCAGCAGTTGTGGCAAAGTTCTGCTGCCTAAAAAATGTCCAGAATGTTGTCTGCTCAGTTCAGTGGAGCTGCTTTGTTTGTCTGGTGGACTGAGCCTTGCTGTCTGAAGAGAGGAGGAGGACTCTGTGTATCCCCTGTGCTGTTGTGAGGGCACCAGGCACCACAGTGGGCTGGCAGGCCATCTCTGTTCCCTGCTTTCCAAGAAGAGAAGCCAGGGAATAATTCCTCCAGAGGCTTCTGATGTTCTCCAGTGGAGATCCTCTGTGAGAAACACCAGTCTGCAGGATCCCAATGCCAATGAGTTCCTGGTGAGGAAGGGTGGATTCCTCCAAGAGGTTTGAAGTGTGGGATTTTTCTCTCTTTAGGTGCAATAGATGACACCCTTTGCTCCTGCTAAGATGGCCCTGCCTGGCAGCCTGAAATGTCCTTTTCTCTCTGCTGCAGGAGAGGAGGCCTTGACCATGTACATGGACAAAAGCCGCCTGGACAGGAAGTCAGGGAACGCCACCCAGAGCGTTGAGGCTTTGCACCAGCTCGCCTCCTCCTACTTTGTGGACCGTGATGGCACCATGAGGAGACTCCACGAGATCCAGATCTCTACAGGAGCAATCAAGGTACCACACTCTGCCTGAGGAAGAGGAAAAAAGATTGTCTGCCTTGTGTGGGCTCTCTAGGGATTTGGGGCAGGGCTTTGCCAGGCTGATGTCTCCTTTGATCACAAGTTGTTTTGTTCCCAGGGTTAGTTTGTCTCTTATTCAGTTGAAGAATCGATTTCCCCAGGGACACTAATGTCTGGAAAGAGGTGGGCATTCAGTGTGGTGGTTGTGTAGGATAGGAGACCTTCACTCAGTGTGACAGTGACTTCTGGAAGGGAGAGAGGGAGCAGAGGACCCAGATCAGTGATGGAGGTTGGAAGGGAAAGGCAGGTCTGTGAAATGAACAACCCTGGGCCACCTAGGAGTATTTACCTTCTGGGGGTGTAAGGCTGCAAAACATCTCTCAGCTGAATTTGCTACAAGAAAAGGTGAAAAACTCAGTGTGGCATTACTGAGGCATCTGGAATGAAACGGACTGAGAGACAGCTTGGGGGCTGCAGCAGGAAGGAGGGGAAGCTGCTCAGAGAATACAAAATAGGGAAAATGGCTCTGCAAAGGCTGCCTTCTCTGAAAGCAATCATCCTACACTGGGCAGGGATTTTATTGTTGCTGAGTTCACTCCAGGGAAGGTGATGTGGATGGAGTCGTCATTGTTAGCCATTTCTGAAAGGTTTCAGCTCTCGTTATTGTTCTGTGCTGTCTCATGGCTGAGTCTGTTCCCTTCTGGACGGGAAATTGTATTGAGATATTGAAACAGTGACAGCAGATAATCACTGTGGTGAATTCCAGAAGGGCAGCTTTCCTCCATGGCTGGAAACCAGCAGCAGCAGCACTGCAGGTCATCTGTGCCTCCATCCATCCTCAGCACAGGGATGGTGCTCACTGCTGTTGTGAGAGCACCAGGCACAACTCTGGGCTGCCAGTCCATCTCTGTTTCCTTGCTTTCCAATAAGAGAAGCCAGGGAATAATTCCTCCAGAGGCTTCTGATGTTCTCCAGTGGAGATCCTCTGTGAGAAATATCAATCTGCAGGATCTCACTGTCAACCCCAGGATAACCTGAGGTACCCTAAAGAAAGCAGCCACACAATTCGTTCTGATTTTTCAGTGTGTGACTGCACCAAACATTAGCAGTGTCTGTGCAGGGTGGGGCTTTTTTTCCCAACTAGGGAAGATGTGCTTTGGGTTATATCAGCTGGGGACAAGGAGTCCTTGAATTAAATGATTTTAAAAGCCTGGGGAAGGTGAGGGGCTGCAGACAAAGGGAACATTCTCTCTTTTCTACATCCTCTGTAGGTAACAGAAACTCGGACCGGCCCCCTGGGCTGTAACAGCTACGACAATCTGGACTCTGTGAGTTCTGTCCTTCTGCAAAGCACTGAGAGCAAACTCCACCTGCAAGGTAGGGCCCAGGAATCAGGGAGAGAGGTGGAAATGGGAGAGGGGTGCCCTTTTCCTGAGCCTTTCCCCCTCTTCTCTTTGCTGTGATTCTGTTGTGTCTGCAAGTCCCCTGAAGCTTCTGGTGGTTTCACATAGTGCTCAGCTGAGCAGAGCCAGGGCTGACCCCAGTGAAGTGTCTGAGTGCCCTCTGCCATTGAATTCTGATGGACTTCTGTGTATGATACACACACCAACATTAAAAAAAAAGTGACCTCTTCCATCAGTACTGAAGGAGAATTCTGCCCACGTCTCTCCGTCCCTCCCGAACTGCTGATTTGTGTAAGAGGTTTGCAGATCAGCTTTTGAGGCTCTCTAATGACCATAATCTTTGGGAAAAGTCACAGAGGTTTTATTTGGATGCTAGGAGCCATGGCTTCAGTCCCAGATGGGGAGCTAGTCCAGAAGTCAACAGATAGAGGTCATGGCTGAATTAATAAATAAATGCATGCTGGTTAGCGAGAAGTCAACTTCAGTAGAAGGAGGAAATTCACTGGGCATGTAATTTACAGAGGTTATTCCCAAGTTTTTGACAAAATAAGGAAATGTGGGATTTAATTGCTCATTTGCCCAGATGGTTTTATTTCTTGAATCCTTGTACTTGCACAAATTTTAATTTTTCAGATGAATGGGCCACATTACATCTTCCGCTTTGAGTATAATTTGGCAAGTGCTGTTTTAATCTTTGGTTTCACAGAAACTGGGTTTCATTTACCAAGTAATGTTGTGGATATAATATTATTGTTGTTATTATTTGCCTTTAAAAATAATAGGCAGGTTCTTTTCACTATGCTGGTGATTATCCAAATCACTGAGTTCTGGTTCCTACCTAATTAACAATAAGCAGTTTGAGGGGTTTTTTACACTGTGATGATAGCTGCTGGTAATGAAAACCCCAGGATGACACATGAGATAAGTGGAGAAGCAGCTCAATCAGCAGGCAGCTCGGGTTATAGGCAGACTAGTGGGTAAATCAATAGACCTCGATTGGTTATCTGATCCTACAAGAGAGGAGATAAACCAAGAGAGGAGGGGGAAGGAGGTGGAGAAAGAGGGAAAAATCAGGAGAGAGGGGCTGTGATCTCTGATGGGAGCAGACAGAGGACCTTGGGGGTCAACCACAGGTGGGTTTCATGGAGCTCCATGGCTGAAGCCAGCACAGGGAGAGGCTGGAGCCAAAGGGGACAGTGAGAAAAGGGAGGAAGGCAGGAGCTCTTCCTAACAGAACAAAGTGACCTTTAAAGCTCCACCTGAGTTTCCTACCTAATCTGGAGTGTGGTTCTTGGGATAATTACCCAGGATCCTTCCTCTGCTCTGAGAAGCCTCATTAGGAATTAGTCACAGGGCTGCAGCAGGTAATGGATCGTGACCAAGTCTCCTCTGATCTGATTAGCAGCTGAGCATGTGCTGCTGACAGAAATCCATGTTCCTGCCTTTGTGTCACTCCAGCTCTGAGCCTGGCTCAATAAAAGAGCAGCTTCTTCTGACAGGGAGAATTTCTCTCTCTGAACTCACTGCTGCCCAGCCCTGGGAGTTGGGGTTTCAAAGCTGTGCCTTTCAGGAGATACAACGGGTGGAATGTGGCACTGACTGCCCTGCTCTGGTTGACAAGGTGGTGATCAGTCAAAGGTTGGATGATTTTGGATGATTTGGATTTTGGATAATTTTGGTGGTCTTTTCCAACCTGAATGATTCCATGAACCCGTGTCGGGCAGGTTGATTTAGGGGGAGGACAGTGCAGGGTGTCTGGTGCTGTGCTTGTGGCTACTGGGACAAAAAAAAATCATTAATTTATAAACCAGTATCCCTGTGGGCTCAGCATGCATGACATGCACTGGGGTATTTGTATACATATATACACATATATATATGTATAAATATACACAATATTTATCACAGAAGGCTCAGAAGGACTCCCTTTTCCCCAGCACTCCCTGGAGCAGGATCCCTGTGGGGATGCAGGGTAGGATGCAGCAGCTCTACAACAACCTCTTGGGAAAGGGGAATTTGTGTTCCCCACACAGGTGTCCTGGGCAGAAATTGGAAAATTTGACTGGAAAAAAGCAACACTTTGAAAAATTTCAGGAATCCAAATTTCAGAGGCTTGTCTTGTTGTGTCAATACTGCTCTTGACAGTAAATGTCAATATTGGAGCATAGCAATATTTCAGTGAGGTACAATCCTTCTGTTCTAAACCAAGCAACAATAAACAGGAAATGTTGCATATCAGGTCATTGGCTACATCAAATATGGTCATATATTATAATACTGTACATAATGCATGTTATATACAATACTTATATACTATTAAATAGATTATATTTCAACATTGAATATTATATTGTTATACATGTGTAAATACCCTTATATATTGTACATATATAACTACATAGGGAGATATATTATACACCTACATAGTATCTATGGTAGTATAGCATTAGAATTTACATTACAATTACTATTAAAGCTTTTTCCAGGATGGGCAGAACAGTAATGGCAAGACAAAACATTTCAGCTTTTCAGTGCAGTGAAATGAGGGAGTACGAAAAAATACATTTATAAAGTCAAAAGTGCTTTTGGAGTCAACATGCTCTCACAAAATGCTTCAATGGAACTGCATTTTCAACAGAGAACTCTTCTGTGAAAAATGTTTCAAATAGCTCTAATTTAGAGCTGGGGAAATTTACCTCTTTTAATGCAGGAAGCCTTTTATATACAGTCCAAAGCCAAACATCTCTCTCTAATAGTTTTTCTAGGTGAATTAAGGACATGTTCCCTTGTCAGATACTTCATATTCTGCCTGTAGTTATCCAAGATAAACCTATACCAAATTTGTGCTGCTCTCCATTTTTAAAGAGGAACTTCATGCTTTACAAAGTGGCAGAAATTCCTCCCCTGATCAATAAGTTACCTTCAAAACTAAGATATTCCAGTCAGCAGCAAACTTACCTTGTGCATCTGTTATCATCTTCTGAGGCCGCTGTCAGGGATGAGCCCATTCCTTGTTCCCCCTGGCTTTGATTGATGATTTTCCCCATGGAAATGGTCCAATATCCCAGTTTTTATGACCAGCTTGCCCCTCTTTTTGGCTGCTGACATGAGGTTGTTTCATCAGTAGACAACAGTGAAAGACAGTGAAAGATGGACTATATATATATATATATACACACATATATATGTGTTTTTTGAATGTTTGCAATATCCAAATAAATTTCTTAGAGAACAACACAGCATTTGGGATATTTTATTAGGGTTGTGGCTGGCAGCAGGGTTTTCCCTGCTAGCACAAGCTGCTCAGGGACTGTTATATCCCTTGGGATTACAACTTTCCTGCCTTACAGGTAGCAACTGAAGCACCCAGAGCAGTGGTCTCAAAAGATTGATGCCACCTGTGCTTTACTGCCAGCCATAACAAACTGAATTCCAGCAATATTTATGTTCTATCTGTGGGATAGAACTACAGATGAAAGGGAGGATGGCAGGGCTGGGTGAGGTGCTGCTGCTGGCACAGTGCTTGTAAAACCTCTTGCTGAGATCTGACCACTGAGATGCTCAAAACTCAAGCAAAAAAAAAAGTTCTTATGAGTCTGCCCTTGTCTGGGGATGATGAGAAATCTGTGAATATTTATATGTATATATATATATATATATAAAAGTACTTCTGTGGAAATAGGCACAGCTGTATTTCAGTAACACTGATTTTTTTCCACAAGGAAGTTTCTGGCTGCAAGGTGTGAGTCACATGTAATCCCAACAGCCTGTTTGGAAGTCAGGGGGTTGTGTTTGGAGTGTGCACACTGGTGCTCCAATGAGTGGTTGGATTTGGGGGTCACTTGTGCAAAGACAGCTCTGAGTGTGTGCTTCTTATCAAATGCTTCAGGTAACTGCTGGGTTCCAGCAAAACTGCTTTCCTGATGAAGTTAAGTATTTATGTAAGTGCTTTGTTGAGTTGGTGCTAAGTGTATACAGAGGTCTGATTGCCCCTTAAACATAATATTATTTCTCACAAGAGGAGGCTTTCCTGGAAATGCTTTTGTTTTTTTTCAGAAACCACAAGTTTTATGGGCAAAAAGCGAGTATCCATGTGAAGCACTTCAGTGTTAAAACATGTTCACTTCAGTGTTAAAACATGTTGTGTTTTGGAGATTACAAAGAGATTTGGAGATTTGTTATTCATGTTTCTGCATCTGCTGGAATGCACAGTCAATGTCCTTGCAATGGGAGGTACTTTCCCTGGAACTTCAGTTGCTTTTTTCACCGTTATTCCCTCCAGGAAAAAAAAAGTAAAATAAAAATCTCCAAAGCCAGGATCATTTGTAGCTGGGCCCAAACAGCTTGTTGTGCTTTATCCAAGTCAAAATTCAAAGAGAAACTCTGGAGAACTTGAGAGCCTGAGGTAATTTGATCATACTCAAAGAGCCAGAGCAGGTTGCTCCTCCATGAAGCTGAGTGGAAAATGTATTCATGGGACTTGGACCATGAATGAAGAGTCAATGCACATCAAGAAGTCCAGCTCTGCTCTCATGTGAGCTTGAAAGCTCAGTGGGTACAGCTGCCTTCAGGCTCTCCAGTCCCCTTTGTGGATCACTTCTCCAACAGCACTGTGCTTTCATTCCATCGTGAGGGACAGTTTGGGATCCTGGCAGGTGGGACCATCACTTATATCAGAGTGAGGATTAGACAAAGGGCCATCCCTCTGTAGTGGTTGTTTCAGATAAATCACAGAATCCCAGAAAGGGATTGGAAGGGACTTTAAGGATCATCTCATTCCACCCCTGCCATGGGCAGGGACACCTTCCACTATCCCAGGCTGCTCCAAGCCCTGTCCAGCCTGGCCTTGGACACTTCCAGGGATCCAGGGGCAGCCACAGCTTCTCTGGGCACCCTGTGCCAGGGCCTCAGCACCCTCAAAGGGAAAGATTTCCTCCTAATGTCAAATCTAAACCTACTCTCTTTCAGTTTAAAGTCACTCCTCCTTGTCCTATCATTACAATCCCTGGAAGAGGCTGAGCTTCAGGACTTCCTGAAGGCAGCAGGAAGAAATTTGAGGTTCTAAGAAAAGACCAAAGGCACCTCAAAATGATGATCCTCTGCAGGCCAGTTTTGAGATGTTTGCAGGGATGCTGCACTGGTCAGCTCTTTGTGTGCTCCTTCCAGTCCCCAACATCAATGCAGGAAAGGCAGCAGGATCTGTGCAGAAACAGTGTCTCTGAATGCCAGGCTGGAAATCCTTCCCTGTGCAAGTGTCACAAATATATTCCCAGATGGAGGGTGCTCCAAGGTCCTCCCAAGATACTGCCTGGAGGCTGCCAGTGGGGTCAGGCAGAGGGGCAGCTTGCTGCCACCAGGCACTGTGCTCACCCAGACCAGGGGAGAGGGAACAGGGCTCCCTGTGCCTCCCACAGCCCCCTGAGCCCCCAGACCTGCTCTTCCAGAGGGACCTCACCAAGGCTGAGGTGCTTCTCTGGATCCCAAAGCAAAAGGATAATGGGGGTCCCAGGGTCACCTCCTGGTGTTTGTCTCATCTGAGGTGAACACAACCCATCAGAGACAGGCCTGCACTCCTGAAAGGGGTCACAGCCCTTTTTGCCATTCCTGCACACTCTCATCCTCTGAATTATTGTCCTGTTTCCATTCCACTCCAGTGAGCTGTCAGGCAGGGATGTGTTAATTCAGCACAGCACAAACGCAAACAGATGGGTAATTGACCCACGTGCCTTCATTGCACCCGAGCTCAGTGCTGCCCTTCAGGCCATAAACTCCTCTGGCTGCCTCTCCAAAATCCCTGCCCTTTTCCTAGTGGGGCCCCTGAAAGGCCTGCTCAGAGTTACTGTCCTCTGCCTGCACCACAGACACTGACAGGGCCTGACAGGCAGGTCCTGCCAGGTAGAAGCAAACAGCTGTGAATCCTCAGGGAGATGCTCTAGGGGAGGACAGGATGGAAAACCACACACACTGTGCACAGGGCAGTGAAACTGTTATTGTGCCTCTGGTACCTGAGCAAGGGTAAGCTTACATTGGTGCCTGCACAGATGGATGGACACACAAACACTGGCCATGGAGAGAGGGACAAGGGGATAGATCTCCCTGCTAATGTGAGTCTGCCAAGCAACACTGAAATCATTGGCACTAAATCCATTTGCACTTTTATAGGATTTGGCAGGTAGCCTTCCTAGCAGGGAGTGAGCTGTGAGGGCTCAGGTACCCAACTCCTTTATTTATGCTGTGGGAGCTGGGCACTTAACTCTGCAAGGGTCTTTTATAAACCCCCTCTCGTGTTATTTTCCTTTCTTGTGTTTTCTGTTCCTTCTTATTTTCCCTTTCAGTGTGTATTTTCATTTTTTCTGTGGTACCAAACCCACCTAGTGTCTTTCAAAACAGGTCAGAGCAGCATAATGCCCATTGCTTCTGAACTGCACTTGGTTTCAGGAGACAAAAACCAACACACCTGGGAATAAGGGAGGCTTTGCATTCAGGGCCTTTGTGCTGTGCTCTGATCTGGGAATGGGATGAAAGGGTGTTGGGGAAGGGGAAGTTTCTTGTCACCCTTCTCCCACAGAGGAGATGGGCTCTGTTCTCAGCTAAATCACCACTTGCCCTGGAGGTTTGCAGTTTGTACCTTCCATATCCACGACAGCTGTTAATTCTTCACCATGACTTTCCCAAACTGTTAATGAAACAGGTTTGGAAAAGAGGAACAAATACCTGAAATGACTTTTTAATTTACTTTTTATTCCTCCCATAACCCTGCTGTTTTCTCTGCAGGTCTCCAGATCATCTTCCCTCAATATTTGCAAGAGAAGTTTGTCCAGTCTGCCTTGAGTTACATCATGTGCAATGGGGAGGGCGAGTACATCTGCAGGGACAGCCAGTGTGGCTGCCAGTGCTCTGAGGAGTTCCCCCAGTGCAACTGCCCCATCACTGACATCCAGATCATGGAGTACACCCTGGCAAACATGGCCAAGACCTGGACAGAAGCCTATAAAGATCTGGAGAATTCAGGTAACTGAGCAAGACTCATTTTTTTTTCAATTCATGGCAGGTCGTGTCAGGTAACAATCTTTTGTTCCCTCAGGATAATGCTCTAATTTGGCTAAAAAGTAGAGGATATTGAACCCAAACCCAGGATCTTGGCCTTGAGGGAGTACCCCTTTTTCCTCTATTAAACACATGGAGAGGAACACACACCACACATGGAATTATGCGTACAGAGATATCTTCCATGGAAGTATATGTTTTGTTAAAAGTCTAATTTTTCAGACCAAACCATCTCCAAATCTCTATTTTAATAGTTCTATGGAGAAACGTCCACCATATGAATGATGCAGAGATTGCTTTTCAGATTTGCATGAATGCTTTATTCTGTTTTGGTGAAAGCAATTCAGAGGGAGAACAACACACAGGCCAGATGAAACCTCCTTTGAGGCAGGGAGAAGAAGGGAAAATGACTCCTCTCTCCTTCAGGGCAATGTCTGCTGCTGGGAACATTTCTCTTTTCCACTATCTCCCCAGGTGAGGCTGGGGGTGTCAGCAGAGTTTGTTCAGTGATGCTGGTAGTGGGAGTAGTTTACCCATAGTAGGTGTGTTGTACTCACAGGATACACACTCCTGAGGGCTTGAGGTAGGAAAGAGCAGCACTTTCAGTGAATTCTATCCTTCAGCAAGTGGCCTTCCTGCCCTGAAACCACAGGCACCAAACAGAACTTCATCAGGAGCTTGTCCTTGTGCTGACTCTCATCTTTCAGTCTTAACCAGACACTTTCTGACATGTTTTCTTCAATGATTATTGTCACAACTGCCCAGATCGCCATGTCAGGAAGGAAAACTGTGAGAAAAGAACCATCTAGCTCAATTCAAGACAAATCCTTCATAAGTTTTCTTTCTTTCTTCATGTTGAAAGTCACCTTAATCCCCTTAAAGGCTGAAATGCAGAAGCCTGTGATGTTTCCTTGAAGGGCTGTTGAGGATTTGCTTCATACTTCAACACGTGGCCCCTGCTGGTGTTTGTGCTGCTGCACAGACCCTTATGTGCCACTCATGCTGTCACCCTGGTGCTCAGCTGAGCAGCCAGAGTGGGAGTTAATGGCCTGAGGCTAATGACCCTCCTGACCAGACCCCCCTGTGTACCCTGGGGAGCCACAGGGCTGGGCAGTCCCCAGGAGCAGGTCACCAGCTAAGGAGGTCAGATGTTTTCTGTGAGTTTTTATGGGTTCAAGGTTGGGGTGGGTAACACCAGGGCAAACCAGAAATGTGGATTTCAGGAGCTTTTGCAAGCTCAGTACTACACAAGTTTACAAGGATGACTTGCAGTGCTTGCCAGCACAGCCCTGCCACTGGTTATGTGTCACCAGTTAGTTCTGGCACAGGATTATCAAATGAGGTGCTCAAGAGCCACAGGTTGGTGTCATCAAATCCCTTCCCTCCCCAGGGGATGTAACCCAGGCACTGAGAAGGTGGGAGCTCTGTGCAGAGGGGAGTTCCAGTCCCACATTCTGTCCTTGCTTTGTTCCATCCCAGCACAGGCTGGGGTAGATAATTACATTCAGGCTCCCTCCCCCTGAGATTTGAATGGGGGAAGGTGTTTTTCATTTGCCATGTTAAAGTGACATATTGCAGTGCAATTTCTGCCATATTCCACCCAGGGCTGGAGGCTTTTCAGGGCTAGATGGAGTGATTATCTTTATGTCTAAAGCTGTTGCATCTGATTCATCACTTTGATGCATCATGCGTGAACTTATCCTTTGAGATGGAAGTTGCTATTACAAAAGACTGCAGTATTAGTGTTTTGCTTCTTTGTTTTAATAAATATTCCCAATAACTAGAGGATTTTCTTCATTATGAACAGCAGAGGAGAAATCTCTGATGACATCTGAAGGCTTTTCCAATAAAGTGGACTGAAAGGCACAGGAGTGCTCTGAAAGCAAATACCCTTTTGCACAGGAAGCTACTGAAAGTCCAGAACATTTGTATTCTGCTTCTGGTCTGTGTTGGATCCTCTGTTAATTTGAAAAAATCCTGCAGGGCGAATCAAGAGTTGCTGTGATTTGGAATAGTATCTTCAAAGTCAAGGAGGCTGCAGTGAACTGGAGCTGCTTTGAATCAGCTCAGGAGTTTTTTAGCCCTGTGCTTCACTGCTTGTGGGTAAATTGAGAAAAATAACACTGCCTTATTCTTGGCATTTTAGAATGGCTGGTCAAAAAAATTCTGTGGTTGTGGATTAAAACAACCCCAACTTTTAATTAAGTCATTTGGTGGAATTTTATTTGTTAATTTGTTTGTTTATTCAAGACTATTGCTTTCTGATGTAAATGGGATTTTTTTTTTTTTTGAACACTGGCAAAAGGCAAATTGAATCTGTGAAAGAGATGTCTGCCCTGACAATTCCCTGTGGTGCCACTTGTGATGCTGAGTCATTGCCTTAGGGATGGGGTGACTTGGCAGAAAGAGGGGCCAAGCTGCATCACGGGAGGTGTAGTTCCAGCCCTCAGCAAGGCTTGCTGTGCAGAGGAATAGAATAACAACAAATGCAAACAGACTTGTTAATTAATTGGAAAATCTCAGGATTAAGAATAAAGTATTCCCAGAAACAGGGAATATCCCCATCCATACCACTGGTTTCCAGGCAGAGTTATAAATAAATATAAATAATGAAGAAACTATGCTGGTTTTAAAATACTTTTTTTTTCTTTCTTTCTTCATCACCCCAATTTTAAACAACCCCGTCCAGCTTTTATTTTGCCAGATTTGCTGCTCATTTGTTTTTCCTCCAACGTTGCACTGCAGTAGCAAAATGTGCACACTGCACTGAAATTCCTGCCTTGCCCGTCTCGATGAAAAATGTAGCACATTCATCATCAGAGGGAAAAAAGAGCCCGGGCTCCTGCACAAAAAGGCTTTTGAGGAAATTGATTTATAAGGGGCGGGAAGCAAACGCAAGGCTTTTACTGCTGAAAGGTACCCGGAGTAATCAGCATGGTCAACAGAAGCAATTATATCTGATGGTGGTTTCAGAGGCCCATGAAAAAGCAGAGTTGGGTTTGGGGAGGAGAAGGGCACTGGAAGCAGCATTAAAAACAGTGTGAAAACCTGAGAGAGGACTGAAAAAAGAACCTTCATGGCTTTCATGGTTATCTTTGGGGGAGAAAGGAGACAAGCAGATGTCCCAGGGATGTTGGCAGTGCAGTGATGATGGTTATTTTTAGGAGGAGCTCGGTTACACCATGTGATGAGTAGGATGTGAACATCCATTTAGCATCCATGGCAGGATGAGACTGACTAATGTACAGATAGCCTTTGTTAGGCAGTTAAGCATGAACTGCAAGTTGATGAATAACAGGAAATCTGTTATGCAAATATCTTTAACTTTGTGCTATAGGATGTAAATTATCTGGTCTGATTTTCTCCACTAATTCTATGGATTATTTCTTTTTATTTGAAAAGATGTCAGCCTGTACAAACTCTCTTTTTTCTTCTGAAAATAGGATGAAGGAATTAAAAAAACAAAAAAGGATTGGGAAAGGATCAGAAATAATATAGATAATGTAGAGGAAAAGATGCCTGTACTTCTTGTTGAGTTGTTTGGGAAATTTATGGCAGGTTCCTAGTCCAGCCTCCCTCTAGAAGCTGGACCATAGCCAGCACTAGGTCAGGTCAGCCTCGGTTTTGTCTGGCAGAGTCTGAAATGAAAGATTTTTATACATCTCTGATCATGTTCCAGCACTGCATTACCTCCAAGTGACAAACTTTTTCAGTAAATCATTTTAATTTCTCAAGCTGCAAACTGCGTATTGCTCCTTGTCATGTAGCGACTGTCTCTCAAAAGAGGAGTTTTGTTCCTATCTGTGAGTACCTTTTGAACAGTTGCTGCTGTAATTAAATATCCCTTGGCCTCCTCTTTACCAAATGAAACCAGGGCAGCTCCCAACACTTTTGCAGAACTTGTGCACAGGCCCTGGGGCACCTCAGTGTCCCCCAGCTCTGCCCTCCCAGTCTCTGTCCATCCCTTTTGGGTGGGTGCTCCAGCTGTAGCAGTGCCAAGAAAAGGTGAATATCAACTTCCCCAACCAGCTGGATTCAGCCCAGTATGAAGTTTTTTTCCAGGATGTTGACCCACCTAATCCCTCAGGACCTTTCTCAGCTGATTGTGCCCGAGCCTGTGCCAACACGTGGGGATTTTCTCTCCTGGTACAAAACATTGCTCTGGTGGTTATTGCATTTTATGGAGTTCTTATTGTCCCACTTACTGCACTTCTCAAGGTCTCGCTGTGTCAAATATGGTTTTCTAGCATCCAAAACTGAATTATTTTCCCCCGAGAAAGTTGGAACCATCTGGTTTTTTCCCATCTGAGGATGTCCCAGCCTGGTAATCAGAGTCTGAGCAAACCACCCTTCTCAGGTAGGAAGGGCTGATCATAAACAGAAACTGTATCAGAATTTCTGATTGTGATGAAAAAAAAAAACCCAAACAAACCCTGCATAATGGTGGGGTTTTTTTCATTATCAAATAAAAGAAAATGGAAATAAAGTGATCAAAAAACAACAAACACAGCAAACAGCAACATTGAACAATACATTTTTCGATCAATTGGATTTGTTCCCTTTGGCTAAAATTGACACCTTTTGTTCTCACCCGAGCCCTGCAAACTATTTTATTTTATTTTATTTTCCTCATTACAAAATGCAACTCATTTAACTTCAAATGGAGTTAAATGAGAGGTAAGAATCAGAATGCTCTTTTTAAAAAATGCAAAAGCAGGACATTTTAACAGCATCCAAACCTTTCCTCTGGGGAATTTTTAAAGCTTTGTTTTTCCCCTTTTTTTTTTAATTACACAGCAAAATGCTTTGCCTTCAACAACAGCACTTCAGGAGCAGCTGAAAAACAATGTAAATGAGAACTCTTTAACTGACAATGATTACAACTCCCAGCTTTTTGTTTATAACCCTTAGACTATAACCTCATGTTCCAGGGAATTTCTCTTTTGTTTGTTTTTTTTTCCCTCCACCCTGTGCACTTTAACTGTGCTGTTTCACCTTGATATTCACTATAGTTTTTTTTTCCTATATGGGAGCAACAACAGCCATGGAATTAGTGGTTTCCAGGGGCAGAGTGACAGAGCAGTGAGTTAATGGACATCACCTTCCCCTGGCAGAGCTGATGGCCTCATCCATCCCTGCTCCTTCTCCACCGTGCTGATGAAAAGCTTTGTAACTCCGTTACAGCTCCAAAACCTCCGTATCCCTCCCCATTTCTTGTGTGTGTTCCAGATGAGTTTAAATCCTTCATGAAAAGGCTACCTAGCAACCACTTCCTGACCATTGGGAGCATCCACCAGCACTGGGGGAACGACTGGGACCTGCAGAACCGCTACAAGATGCTGCAGAGCTCGCTGGAAGCCCAGCGCCAGAAGATCCAGCGCACCGCCCGCAAACTCTTTGGCCTCAGCATCCGCTGTCGGCACAACCCCAACCACCAGCTGCCTAGGGAAAGGTACCTCCATCCTTCCTGGGCCGTGGGGGGCTGCTGGAGCTCACCTTGGGGTTGGGTCTCATCCCAACAGGGTTGTGTTTGGAGGTAGGGTGTGCTCAGGGGGGAAATTGGTCACTGAATAACAGAACCAATACAATTCCGATAGAATCTGTTTATTGTTTACATTCCATGGCAGATATAGACTCTGGGTCTACTGTCCACGTGGGCACACATCTCTGGGTTGGCTGAGCTGCTTCGTCCTGAGGCAGGCACACATCCTTCAGGACATCCAACTGGTCAAGCCTCCATCTTCACGTTGTGCTTCCCCTATCTAGGGTTTACATTTTTTTGCAGACACTTTTTCAGGCTCTCTTGTTATTTTTGATTCTGTTGTTTTCTCAGTAACTTTAATGAATTCCTCAAAGCTCTAATGACAAAACTACAGGTAGCTTGATAATATTACTCACAGCTATTTGGGTGGTGCATCAAAAGGGCCTGTTATACAGACACATTGCTCCAGGTGTGTTGGCATGGACACCTGCGGGAAACGGTAAAATCTGGGAGAGGGTTGAAATTCCTGGAGGTGTGGGTAGCTTTTGTCACATCCCTGACCACACTCACATCCCTTCTGTGTGGTTTTACCTACCCAGGGGAAGGGCATCACTCACAGGGCATAGCTTATTCTTTAAGCTCTGCGAGAATATGTTTAGTCCATTCTTCAGGCTAAGCTGCTTTTTTGTGGTTTTCCCTCAAGATCCACAGCCAAGCTTTCAGCCTGCACTTGCTGTCAAAAGAGACATGTGGAGCACAAGGTGCCTAGGCCCATTTTTGGATTGTGCTCCTCAATATCTCCAGAGTGAAAGGAGAAGCTTTAGTTTCACTTGGAATGCATCACATTTTTGCTGTGAGATGCAGCATGAACGTGTAAAACCTCACTGAGCAGGAGCCTTGCAAGGGTATTACAGGTGGAGAGAGCAGATTTTCCATTACTGCTAGAGCAACTATTGATATCTAATAATCCCCTCCTGCTGGCTCCTTTCAGCCCTAACTTGTAGCTGAACTTGCTTCAAGTCATTTTTGGAGATTTGCATTTCTGGATTTTAATAAACATCTCTTGCTGTGTAGTTCTACATTGTCTGGACTGAAGCAATATTGAAAATCTTGGGGGAAAAAATCTTGGAAGGGTCAGGCCAAGTTAATATTTGAAGAGAAACTGTTGGTCCACTTCCTTCAATACCTAAATATTCAGTTTCAAGACAAAATTGACAGATTGACTGCTGTCTTACTGCTCTCATCCAGCTCCCTGGCTGCTGAACACGTTGACTTCTCATTTCATCCCTGTGCAGCTCAGAAAAGCCTTCCAGGGCTTAACACCTCTTTAATTACCAAGAAATCTCATGTTTCTAGACAAAGATTTGATGGACTTACTAGGGATGAGGAGAAATATCTATTAAATGTAAGAGATTATGAAATAAAGTCTTTGGAGAGCTTCCTAAACCTAGCCCATCCCTGCCAACTGGCTGAGCTGTTCTGACCAGGCTGGGTGCTGGAGGAGCCACAGGCATGTCCAAGGTGGAGTTTTTAGTTGTGCCACAGCAACAACAACAACAAAGTGAAGCAGCAGTGAGGAAATCTCTATCCAACCACGTTGCTTCGAAACATTCAGAAAAATATATCTTCAGCATTTATCATCTATTTAAAAAACCCAGCCAAGCAGAAAGGGAGCCTCCAACTACTACAATGAAATCTGGGGGAAGGAGGGTGGAATGGATGATGGCAGATGGGTTTTTAACTGACTGATGTGCTTGATTTGTTTAAGTCAACATCAGCAGGCATATTATCATTTCTTTTCTTGTTTGTCACTCTGCATCTGCAGCTAGGCAGGGGAGCAGTGTGGTAGGAGCTCTGCAGGAAGAGGTGCAACCCATCTTTCTCCTCACAGAGCTGGGAAATACTCTCATTTTCTAATTGTTGCTGTACAGAATGACAGAGGCTTATCAAGCATGCCAGTGGCTTTGAAAGGATGGCATGGTTCTATTAAGAGCAAGCCTCTCTCTCTTTAATACACATAATTGTAAGCCTGCATTATACATTCAAAGGCAATGGGAAAAAAAGCAATGAGATTGCTGTTGATTGTCCTCAGGGAAAGGAAGAGATGGTGTTTCCAAAAGGAAGGTAAGAAAGGGAGAGTAAGGATTCTGGCAATTAGGCTGATTCTCCATGACCCTTTTCAATGGCTAAGGAGACAGAAATATCTATATCTATACATCTATATACCTCTATATATCTATATACCTATATATCTACATATCTATATATCTATATATCTATATATCTATATATCTATATATCTATATATATATCTCTATATATCTATATATCTATATATCTATATTTTATCTATAGAAATACAGATATATAGATATGTAGGTATATAGATATATAGATACTTATACATTTGGTCTGTACTTCTTTTGTCAAAACCCAGGAAAGTTTACAGGTTTAAAACAGAGGCAAATGTGTTGGTTTAAAAAGGAGACCACTCCTCAGTTAATAAAACTTCAATGTCGAATGATCACCTGTAGTTTTATTTTAAAGCACTGGATGTAAAATAGAAATAACATCCAATGGAGAGAGGGGTTATACATGTTCTGGCCTTCAGCCAAAATACATCTCACAGCTGCTGAGAATAAAAGTAGCAATTTTTACTTCCCTGTTCAGAAAACCCAAAAGTACCCCCAGAGCAGCTAGCGCTGGTTGGAAAGAGAAAAGTGAGTTTGCAAAGGAAATTTTTTAAGTCCCTGCCTTTTTTTCCTTGCAAATAAAAAACCCAAAAATCTGCCTGGCTCCCTGCTCCCAGCACTGCCAGGGAACCACATGTCCAGTGAGCAGCAGTGAATCCAACCTGTGTGTGATCCCCATCTTGTCACCCCGACCAGAGCAGTGAGTGCCACATCCAGGTGTTCTTTGGACACTTCCAGGGGTGGGGATTCCCACCACCTCCCTAGGAATATTTTAAATAAAAATCAATGGCTGCTCTGGGACTGGTTTTCAGCTGTTAAACAGTGGATCTTTCCAGCATCCTCCTGCTCTGATACCCCTTAGGTACAATGCCATGAGCCTCAACCCTCAGAGGGGTGTGTTTTAAAGAGTTACCTTCTGTCAGCTGAAGAGCTTTGGCTGGTCCTGTGTATATTCTTAACCTGTCCCAGTTGCAAGAAAAAATGGGTTAATTTAGAGCACTTTGCTTCTCTCTCACTCTCTCACACTTCCCCATTGACGTGTTTGTAGTCGATGCCCAGCTCTGCCCTGGATTCTGCATTTTTATTTAATTACATCCTTTATTGCTGCCATCAGCAGATGGTGGGTAGTCTCCTGTTTAATTTTCTTCTTGTTTTTTTTAGTCCTACTTGTGTCTTTGCTGAAAGCTAAGACATACACACACACACACACATAACAAAAAAACAACCTCCTTTCCATCCTCCACAAAGTTCATCTGGGGAACAGGAAATTTACTGGTGTCCGTTGCAAAATATCAGCTGTGACTTCCTTCCCATTTTGTTCTGCTGGCTGTTAGTATAAAGAAGGACAGAACTACCCAGTGATTTTTTTCCTAGAGACAGAACACACCCAAAATGGACAGAATGTGGTCACCTGGCTCTAATTTATACTGTGTCCACTGCTATGACCCAGCAGTCCTTGGCCCAGGAACTCAGGGGCATTATGAACACCTAAAACCTGTGTAAAGCATCAATCCTGCACTGCACAAATCCAGATGCATTTGACTGGCTTTCCAAACAGGAAGAACAAGGCTTCAGATGGGTGAATACATATTTGTATTGCTGAAAAGTGAGCAAAAAATCACCTGTGAGCAGAAGGCAGCTTCAGGCCCCTGGGATGGTTTGGAAATGCTTGTTGCTGTCAGCTTGTGGCTGTGTTTTGCTGTGCTGTTCCCTCCCCTCCAAGGCAGAGCTGTCCCAGGAATTTTGAGAAGCCCTGTGCACTTTTTTGAGGGAGCAGGGCTGTCACTGTCTCCCTCTACAGCAGATATTTATGGAGGTCACTGCCTTGCTCCCAAGCTCCCCAGCCAACCTTGTCCTTTCCTGCAGCAGAAGAGCTCCTCATGGCTGGGAATAGGGGAAAGAGACCCTGGCAGTCCCGTACCACAGGAAGAATGTGAAAACTGTCTGTTCTCACATCCAATACTTCAAAATTTTTCTTCTAATGGCCTTACTTTTTTCCTCACCCTGTTTTTCCCTTCTTTTTACTCCTTTTCTTCCTGATTTTCATTCCTGCCTCTTCTCTTTCAGTTGTTGCTGTTGCAGATATTCCCTTTCTCCACCTGTTACTCCTGCCCACTGCCTTTCTCTCTCATTTTTCCTTTTACCTGCACATTTTCCTTTCTTTCTTTCCCAATCTTTCTGCTTCTGCTCCTTGATTATTTCTTTCATTCCAGTGCTTTCCTCTGTTTTACACTCTCATCCCTCCACTCTCTCACTCCCCCTAATCATCTTGCTGTTCTTTGCTGCTGTATCATTTAATGCCTTCTTTGATACAGCCTACAGCTTAATGATTATTCGGAGGTCAGGCGATGCAGGTGCCATGAATTTCACTAATCCAGCTCTGAGAGCCTCTGTCCATAATCACTCCTCTCGTTCTACAGGGGCTGAATCCTAATTTGTCATTAGCCAGTCCTCTCACTGCAGCACTACCAAGAACTTTTTTGCCCAGAGGAGACAATGAAGTATTCATTAGCCAGGGGGGAGGCGGAGGGGAGGGAGCAGCGGCTGCACAGAGGGTTCTGCTCAGGGCTGCTGAGAAAGGAGTCGCTGTACCCAGCTTTCCTGGGGCAGTGGGAAGGGGGAAAACAGGGGCAAACGAGGCAACATGGCAAGTGGGTTGTGCAGAAAGTGAATGTGGGTTGCAGTGTTGTTTTCTAGGAGTCGTTCCAGGGCTGCAAGATGTGGGGTTGAAGGTGCTGATCCAGCAGCTGTGGGAGTGGTGGGGCTGAGGGGTGGGTGAGTGGGGCTGATTTTAAGGGAGAGACTCTGAGAGGTGGTTAATTAGCAGAATTTTTGCTAATTTTGGGGTTTTTTTAGGGAGGACTAGTTTTAGCATCTTTGTCTCTGTGCATCCTGGCTTCCAATCCCCTTTTCTACTATTCTGAGCTCTGCACCATAAGCAGAGGCTGCTGCTTGCTTTGCTTTGACTTGTTATGGGTCTGATTTTAGAGGGTAGGACCACTTGCCAATGACCTGAAGAGCAGTTTTCTCCCACTAGCCTGGGAGTTCTGCTGCCCTTGTGATGTCTGATAGCCCCATGGCCTCTGGCATGGCTTTATCAGCTCCATTCCCATGTCACTGTGGCACTGCTGGGATCCTTGGCAGGACACAGTGCCTGTCTCAGCTCCTAGTGAAGAGTGAAGAGGGAGAGCTCAGATGAACATTTCTAACTGGTAGCAATTTCTTAGAAGGCTTTTGCTCATTACCAAAGGAGTAAGCAGCAGATGAAAAATTCAGTCTAGAAATAGACTGGAATAGCTCCCAGATGCCACGGCAGGGCATCGATGTTCTGAGAGCTCTGCCTCAGACACATCCCTGTAAATACTGCAGCTCCAGCAAGATGCCAACACTGAGTCCCTGTGAGGCCTCAGAATGCTAATTCTTCCTTCTCCCCGCCTGCAGGACGATACAAGAATGGCTTACTCGAGTCCAGTCCCTGCTCTACTGCAACGAGAACGGGTTCTGGGGGACCTTTCTGGAAAGCCAACGGAGCTGCGTCTGCCACGGCGGCACCAGCCTATGCCAGCGCCCCATCCCCTGCATCATTGGGGGCAACAACAGCTGTGCCATGTGCAGCCTGGCCAACATCTCCCTCTGCGGCTCCTGCAACAAGGGCTATAAGCTTTACCGAGGCCGCTGCGAGCCCCAGAACGTGGACTCGGAGCGGAGCGAGCAGTTCATCAGCTTTGAGACAGACCTGGACTTCCAGGACCTGGAGCTGAAGTACCTGCTGCAGAAGATGGACTCCCGCCTGTACGTGCACACCACCTTCATCAGCAACGAGATCCGCCTGGACACCTTCTTCGACCCGCGGTGGCGCAAGCGCATGTCCCTCACCTTGAAGAGCAACAAGAACCGGATGGACTTCATCCACATGGTGATCGGGATCTCCATGCGCATCTGCCAGATGCGCAACAGCAGCCTGGACCCCATGTTCTTTGTCTACGTCAACCCATTCAGCGGGAGCCACTCGGAGGGCTGGAACATGCCCTTTGGGGAGTACGGCTACCCGCGCTGGGAGAAAATCCGCCTGCAGAACAGCCAGTGCTACAACTGGACCCTGCTGCTGGGCAACCGGTGGAAAACCTTTTTTGAGACTGTCCACATCTACCTACGCAGCCGGACTCGGCTGCCCTCCCTCCTGCGCAATGAGACTGGCCAAGGGCCCGTGGACCTTTCCGACCCCACCAAGCGCCAGTTCTACATCAAGATCTCGGACGTGCAGGTCTACGGCTACAGCCTGCGCTTCAATGCCGACCTCCTGCGCAGCGCCGTGCAGCAGGTCAACCAGTCCTACACGCAGGGCGGGCAGTTCTACTCCTCCTCCTCCGTCATGCTCTTGCTGCTGGATATTCGGGACCGAATCAACCGCCTGGCGCCTCCGGTGGCCCCGGGGAAGCCGCAGCTGGATCTGTTCTCTTGTATGCTCAAGCACCGCCTGAAGCTCACCAACAGCGAGATCATCCGGGTGAACCACGCCCTGGACCTGTACAACACCGAGATCCTCAAACAGTCCGACCAGATGACGGCCAAACTCTGCTAACCCCTGGACTTAGCAATGGACACCTTGGTGATTGAGCCTTTTGCTGTATAAAAAAAAAAAAAAAAAAGAAATAAACAAACAAACAAACAACAAAAAAAAGACAAAAGCAAAAAAAAAAAAGTAAAAAGAGAAAGAGGAAAAAAAAAATAAAAAGGAAGGAGGAAAAGCGGGGGGAAAGGAAAGGAGAGAAAAGGGGAAAAATAAGATTTGTAAAATGTAATTAATATACAAAAGAGGAAAAAAAAAAAAAGAGGAAATTCTTCATTTGTTGAAAACTAAACCCGTTCTAGCAGCTGTATAAAACTGTCAGGCATGTTTGTTATTTCTATAATCCGTCATAAAAGGGTAACACCGTACTCTCTCTTGACCTTGGGGGTGTTGCTTGTGAGTCCTCAGGGGCAGCAGAGGAAATAAAGGGAGGAGCAGAGAGAGGGGCAAACTCCTGTACTGAACTGTCAAGTTTTCTGCTATGCAGGTGCCAAGACAAAGAGACATACAAAAAAAAAAAAAATCAAAAAAAAAATCAAAGCAAACAAACAAACAAAGAAAGAAGAGTTATATGTAAATGTAAAAGAGCTACCATTATTCCTATAGTGGGAGTAAATGGTTAAAGATAAAAGATATTTCTTCTGTTGAGATTTATGCCAGCTTTATGTCGAGTTATTCCCACAGCCTGTGCTGAGCTTTGCTGGAGAACAGGAGGGGATAGCAGCCCCTGGGGAGTAAATGCCTCCTTGGTGAGACCGCACAGAAAAGGTGGAGAGGGTGGGTGCAGGGCTCAGGGGCCCTCACTTTGGGATTTCCATCTTGGAAGACGTTTCACCAGAGGCAGAGGCTCAGCAGATGCTGGAAATTGGGATGTGTTGGGCTGTTCAGCTTGACCTGCAGTTTGTGCCCTGCACTGGGCTGGTGCTGCCGTCAGTGGTGCCAGAGGAGGAGCAGCACCTGTAAATCCTCACTCACTCGTCTTTCAGGCCCTTCTACATAGTCCCTAAAGCAGAGAAAGCCAAAATCATAAAGGCAAAGCTGAGTTTGTCTTTCTGCCTCAGGTGCTGGGTTTGCCAGTAACGCTGGGTAACCCTCATCACCCCAAAAACTAAAGCACAATGCAAGGGAATACATTTCCAAGGAAGCCTGGAGACACTGAAGGGTACATAGGTCAATTTTGTTCACTGGGAAAGGAAAAAATCCTTTTTACTTTCTTATGTTTCTGTGGCTGTGAATAATATCCTTGTCTCACTTACACTTTGTCCACAAAAAAAAAAAATACAGCAAATATATGAGAACATTTTATTAAAATATATGCAAAATTAGTAAAAAGGGAGGGGTGGGAGGGAAGAGCACAACAACCAAACCTATCCTGAGTTTGCAAGGATAAAGCCAAATTAAAAAGAATTGAGTTATCAAAAAAAACCAAAAACCCTAAAATAACCAAAAGGTGGGTAAAATTTTTTGGCATGTGTGTGGACATGTGTTTGGATTTAAACAAAAAATAGGATGTTGAATGGAGTGTGTGAATGAAGGATCAGCTGGCTGGGTGATGAAGCCTGAACACTGTGGGAGGTGAGTAGTGAGGTGTTTCTCTTAATTTCACTGTTTTTTTTAGTTGAAGTTGATTGAGAAGTGCTAGTGACAGACTGGAATTCCTGCCCTCCAGAAAGGGAGAAATAAATCTCTCATCCTGATGGCTTCTGGAGCTGGAGGAGCATCCTGGGGAAAACAGGTCTGAGCAAGGGGCACAGTCCTGATCCAAAGACCAAGATTCAGGTTTGGGTCAAGATTTAACATGTTGATTCAACTGAGCTCAAAATAGTCTTGCAGGAGTTTTGACTTTATTTGAAGACTTTGGCTGAGATTCTGGGAGTAACATCAGTTCTGGAAAGACCTGAATGCATACTGGTGTTGGTCTTGTGACACCAGGGACTTGGGCAATTAAGGCTGGTTTCAGTTTAATTTGTTTGATTTAGGTTGTTCTCATCCAAATTTCCTGAGAAGGAACCAGATATCTTAAGGAAAATATACATTCACTGACCTCTCCTGCTGAGCTACCAGTTGAGGGCATAAGAGAAGCAATTTGGGTAATCAGTTAAACCCCAAAAAGGGACATTAGTCACAAAAGTCTGTATCTCCAAGAATGGGTATCAGAAGAAGAGCTGGGTGAATTAAACAGCAAGGATGTTTTTTAGGGATGTTTCCTTTAGCAGGAGCTTTTTTCTCCTATCTTGTTTCAAGATCTCTCTCTCCCCTGGTCAGTCCACACAAGAGGCCTCAGGTTGCCCATTTTTCCCAGTGTTTGTTTTTCATTTGCTTGGTCTTTGCTTTGTGTAGCAGAAAATCATATTAGACCTCACCATTCCAGGAGTGTTCTTTATAGATGTGACATTTCTGCCTCAGCTTTCTGATAAGAGAACATTTGGCAGCAATCGTATGCATGGAGGTGAGTTTTAAGCAAATAGTAGAGAGTATTCATGGGAAATGAATGTCAAATTTGTAATTATCAGTAGAAATAATGTTCCTGACAGTTACATCCATCTAAGCAGGGAATAGAAATGTACTGTTTAAATTACATGTATGACCCAAAGAGCTGACACTTGAAAGAGCTATGGTTATAGCTCTAAAAATACTGACTGCTGCTTCTGAGCAGCCCGAGCTGCAGCCTGCATGCAAGGATGGGATTTGCTCATGGCTGGGGATAGTGGCTGTGCCAACACGGGGTGAAATTAATTCGATAAATTCTTTCCTTTGAGAGAAGGATCCAGGTCTGGGGAGCAGAAGCCAAAGAAGCTGCAATTAAATCTCAGATCTCATGGGTAACTAGCAGCACATTACCTAAATCTCGCCTGGTGTTTGTGGCATTGGTAGGGATCAAATCCATTGCCCTCATGTATCTTTAATAATGCTTTGGGATGAGCAGCCCCCAGCATTTATTGCTTTCAGCAATGGCGGCAGCTCCATAAACCTTAAGGAAGATTTTGGGTGCCAACACAACATTAAATCCTGGCTGCCCCATCCAGAGCCAAGTGGATAGTGTGGAGCTGAGAGAGACACGTGAGGTGACATCCTCATGGTGGCTGGGAAAGGGAAAGCTGGAGTGTGAGCAGAGGGAAGGAGTTTTGGCATAGACACGCTCTCAGCATATGGAACTCGCCTTGGGAGTACCTGATGGTGCACCTGGATATGATGGCACATCAACACCACAAAGTGCAGCCATGTTCCAACACGGCTATGTAAAATTTTGTGAAGGAATGCAGCAAAAATGTCATGAATAAACTCCCACATCCTTCAAGGTAGGGAAGCTGAAGTTATTGGATAGCCCAACCACCATTTTGGACTCACTGAGAAAATGAACAAAACCTCAAACAAACCAATCAAATGTGGATGATTGCTTTTGATGGTAGGAAATAAATTAAACAGGGCACATGCTCTGCTTGCACTGCTCAGTCCCTAAAGCCCTTCCCCAGATGAGGGGCAGTCTGTGACAGCCAGATCCAGAAACATCCCCCAGGTGTGTTTTAGGGATTTTATTCTGCAGGCAATAAGAGATGTGGAGGCATCTGGCATCAGTCTCAGCAAGAGAAAGCAGTTCAGATCCCCCAGAGAGGCCACGGCAGTGCTGCAGTGGGGTTAGTGGGCTCCTGAGGAAATGATGGCCATAAAAATGTATTTGACAAGGCAATGACTGGAATGGAGGGTAATTAACAGAGCAGAATTAGATGGGACCCAGAGAAACCCTTTGCCATAAAACTCGACCTGAATGGTCAGTGGCTACTTTGCAGAGTTTAATGATAAAAGGGATGTTCCTACTCTCAAGTCAGAGGAACCATTCTCTGACTGTACAAGAACAAGCCCAGCTTCCTTCCCTGGCATGAGAAGGAGTTAGGGAGCAATCCATCAGATTGTCCAGCTCAGCTAATAGAACGATGCTCCTACCAATTCAGGACAGACACTTGTCCCTTGCTGTCATTAAATTAGGGACTACATGAAAGCTGGAGCTTCCAAATAACCCAGAGAAGAAAAAAGAAAAAGACAATGCCAAGTGTCCCAAAGCCAAAGCATGGAAAAAGCAGCAGGTAGGGCAGAATCCTGCTTCCCTTCAGATGCAGAAGACTTCTGGGACCATTTTCCTCCAGTCACATGACAGAAATTCATTGGGAGCTTCCTAAGAAACCTGCTCCTTTTAAATTATTCAAATTTAGACTCACCAGCCGGTGTGGCAGAAAGCAAAAGACGTCAGCAAGTCCCATTAACATGCTGATGGTATGGCTTCAGGAGTGTGCAGAGTGTCCATTTGGATTAGGGCTAAGAGCACAGCATGGAGTTGCCATGGAAACGTGGGGAGGCCATTAATTAGCTATCACATGGAATTGTCAGGGAGAACCTGGACCTCAGCAGCTTTGGCCTCCTCCAGGGGCAAAGGGCACAGCCCTAGAGACCCCCCAGGCAAGCCCAGTGACCCCTGCACAGCTCCAAGAAGAGCCACCCCCATTCTGGAGCAGGAATGTCCTCTTGAAGGGATGAGGAATAGGTGGACAAGGAAGGGGAGGAGGCAACAAGCACAGAAATAGACAAAGGATGGAGATAATTCCCCCTTTGTCCTTGCCCCTTCCCTTCCAGGAAGCCTGGCTGCTTTTGCATGGAGGAACACAAGAGATTTGCTGCTTTTTGAGCTGACAAGGCTCATGCCAGTGACCTCGAAGAAGTCAAGAGTGCCCCAAGGCCCTGGCAAATCCAATTATTGGAGTTTGCATCTTCTTGGGTGCAGCTGGGCTGAGGGAACTCCAACACCCCCTAAAGCCATCCTGCTTCCTAAAGCCATCCCAGGCCACGCTAAACCAGGAATCCCTTTCTCCAAAGTGAAACATGGGCAAGTAAGAGAGGCTTCTTGGCCACTTGCCCAGCCTCCCTTCAGAGCCAGAATCCTGTAAGCAAGCTGTGATGGACTTCAGCTGCCACGGATGGGATGTTCTTTTTAGCTCTTTAGCCCACTTGCTAAAACATGGCTCAGGAGGACATTTGGCAGATGGTGCCTCCTGCACAGGGGTGTAGCAAGATCCCCAGCCTGGCTGCTCAGTCCCAGTGCTGCAGGAGACACTGCCAGCTCTGTGCTCTGTCTCCTAAAGCACTTTCCTTGAGGAATATACCCTCGTTGGAAGGAAGAAGTGGCACAAGGAGGAGGTGCTGCAAGTCTGAGAGCAGAGGCACAGGGGGATGGTCTATGGTGTGTGTTCTGAGGAGACACAGCAGACAGGGCATAAGGAGATCATGGGTGAGACACTTCCATGTTCTTTCTACCTTGGAAGGTTTGAAATCATAGATTGGAGCCAATCAGATTATATTATTATGTTATTCCTGTTGGAGCCAGTCAGATTACAGACTTCTTGTCCAAGAATGCACATATTGATTATCTCACCCTCACAATTTCTTTGCCTTAATCTAAATCTTCTCCTAATGTCATCAGAATTATTATTCATCTGTTAATTAAATAAATATGGAAATCAGTGAGGACTAAAATACTATATAAAAGCCTTGTTGGACACTTCAGTCCTTCCTCCTGAATTTTTAACTGGAACAAAATGAGTGCTTTGTACAAATACATTGTTCAATCAAGCCTTCCTTCAGTATAACAAGAAAAAAAGGTGAATTATCCAAGTCTCTGCCCCTTGGATATTAAAGACATGTCCAGGAACAGCCCCAGGTACTCTTACCCGTCTTTGGTAACCATCCTGAGCATTTATCTGTAGATCTGTACAATCTCCAGGTGGCTCCTGTCCACCTCCAGCACTTGCTTGTAAGCCAAGAAGGAAATTTGCCCTTGTGTTGATCCCTTAAAAAAACAGGCCATGGGTTCCTCCCCAGGAGAACTACAAAAGGTCTAGCTGGAAAAAAAATCACCACAGCAGCAGAATCTGTGAAGAACTGAGATCTGGTGAGGTGACCCTGAAGAGATACAAGCAGGCACAAAAGAAATCAGAATGCTGACCTCAGTGCTCAGGGAGGACTCCTTTCACTCCCCCAGCTCATCTTTTCTCTCATCACCTCCTCATTTCAGTTTTGGCTCAGTGATGAACAAAACCAGCCAGTTACATATTTATATATATGTTTATATATATTTTTATATATTTATATATATTTATGTATATATATATATATAACGCACATCATGCAAGCACAGCTTAAAATAATATTTTAATGGTGAAAAAGTCAAATAAATCAAACTGAACAGAAAAAAAAAAGGCAGCAAAATGAAGTAGGAAAAACACCCCAACTCGTTTTGTTTATTAGGGATGTTTTTTGCCAGTGATAAATCGCTGTGAGATACCTTAATTTTTAACTACACAGGAGCTTGCAGTAGAAAACGTCCAACTGAATCTTTTTGGCTGAAATTTTAGGTATAAAAAAATAGTTTAAGTCAAGATTTCTTGACTGACAAATGTGGGAGGGGGGTATTACTTTTTGAGAATCTGAGCTAGCCCTGTGTTTTATTACTGTCAGTCATGTTGTCTAAGACATAGATTTGTCTAAGTAGGAAAGAGAAGTTCAGCTGGGGTGATTTTCCAAGATGCTCACACATCTCCTCAAACAGGGTGTGCCAAGGGGAGCTGAAGGTCAGGAGTTCTCAAAGCTGCTGCCAGGAACAGAGCCTGGATTATGGTGCTGCTGAATTCAAGGGAGGGAGCCAAGAGCCTGACTGTGACATCAGAAGAACAGAAACACAATTACACCTTCCATGTTTCTATATGCAGGTTCCTATGAAGTTTTGATATGTGTATATTATTGATCTCCTAACTTATTAATAGACATCTATTAATTTATCTGTTAATTCAGTGTATGTCCAGGAGTGAACACAATGAGATTTGGATTGTCACATAGCCCTCAAAATGTAGATTAATAGATAAATTAATAGATGTAAATTAATAAAAAAATAAGGTTTCCACTTACACAGACGTGGTCAGTTTAGGACTGCTCTGATTTTATAGGTAGGAAAAAGAAGTCCAAAACAGACAGAGAGTGACTTGTTATGGCAAAGCCTGCACAGAATGTGACCAGAGCCACTCTGGAGTCTCAGGCATAAGCCTGACCTTTGAAGATAAAGATATGAAGATGAAGATGAAGACGAAGATGAGGAGAATGTCAGTGTGGGAATGGTTGTTCCAGGTGTGCTTTATTTCCACAGCCATTCCTGGTGTCTGACTGCCCCACTCTCACAGGCAGTGACAGTGACCTGGAGAAAGATGCACCATGCTGTGCTGCCATGATGTGGGTTTTGTTTCAGACTTGTGACATGCCAAAGGCTCAGGTCCAGCCTGAAAGGACAGTCTTCACCTGATTTTGGGGTAAAGTGACCCCCATGACAGAAGTTTCCTGGAGATGAAACAATCCTTATTTCAGCCTCTTTTTTGGAGCAGGCTCCTTGACCTCATTCAGCATCTTCCCCTTTGTGGGGCTGTGCCATAGTTTAGGAATGAATCTTATTCTGCCATGTGGTGACAGGATCCTATTCTACAAATGTCAGGCATCTAAGGGCTGAAATCTGCTTTCAAACTTCCCTAAGACATTTAGACTCAGGGTTCTGTTAAGATTCATTTCAGGATGAGAAAGAAAACCTGGATATTGCCTGAGTTGGATTTAGACACTAATTCTGACCTTTTGTGTTTTTACAAGCTACTCAATTAAGGTAGATCACTCCTGCCTCACTCCAGGTACTTGTGAACTATCTCCAGACTTTCATTCCCTCTTGATATGAAAATCTAATCATGTTCATTGCTCAAAATCAACTCTGGTTGAAGACTAATGCAAAAAAGGCTCAGCTTAAGCAAGCAGCTTGTTCAGGAAATGTAGATAAGAAACCCTGGTGGGTTGCTTTGAAAGTCAATAGACTTGGATTTAGGAGGATTAGTGATGGGCTCAGTCCTGCAAGGTGCTGAGCACGATGGCTTGCAACACTGAAGGTCTGAATGTGTGTGGCAGATGCAAGAAAGTCAAAGGGGCTGCTCACACCCCTCAGAGCTAAGATAATGTCCATATATTATTTTGGCTGGTATTCAGAGTCCTCAATGGCTGATAACACGCAGGGAGAATCCCAGATCTCAGGGCTTTAAAGGCCCTGGAGTGCCAAGATCAAAAAACCAACTTGCCAGCCTGAATTCCTTTGTTCATCTCAGCAGCTGGTTGAGGTGAGGTGAGCCTGGGCAGCTGTGATGGAAGGTGCACAGATCCCTCCAGCCTGAGACGAACCATCCAGCAGCCAGAGAGGGGCATGGCACATGCCCAAATGAGCACTGATTGCATCATTTCTTAATGAGAATTAATATCTCTGAGGTAGCACTGAGGGACCTCAGTCTCACAGCCAGACCCCAGAGGAGCTGGCATTTTACTGAGATGTAAGAAAACAGGAGATCTGGTGTCACAAAGTCTCTCAGAGGAGCTCTAATTAAGAGGAAGATGCATGTGGCACCATCTGAAATTCCCACCAGGTTTTCAAGGGTCAGTCCCATAAAGGTGGACCAGTCCTTCATCTGTTTTTTTAGGGTGGTTTTTTTTCTGCTGGCCCTGGAACTTTTGGACAGGAGCCATTGCTTTTACCATTTCAGTATAATTCCATTCAGAAAGTGTTTTTATACCTCTCTGATATCTTTATAGACTGAGCAGCATTTCTTTCAGGTCAGCATTGCTTGTACATTTATTACAGGATCCAGTTAATAAAAAAAAGGCCAACAAATTCAGAACAAGAAATAACATAAAAGCTGAGCAGATGACACAGACAGAACAAACTCATGCTCTAAAAAGATCTGTTTAAAACAAGGAAGTGGGCAGAAGTAGATGTTGAAAGAGTTGCCCATGGTCACAGAGTTAGGCAGTGACAGAGGGAAAGGAAGGAAAATCTAAAAATTGATCTCTTGCAGACAACTCTGGTTGTACCCATCCATGTCTGTGGTTTTCAAAGTCTGTACCTAAAGGAGCAACAGTTAACTGGGAACTTTAGGCTTTGTTGCCAGCGTGAAGGGAGCTGAGGAGCCAAAACCACATCCACTGTGTGACTGGTTGTGAAATAGCTCACCAGTTGTGGAATAGCTGCAATTTGTTTGAAATATCAGGCATTGGCCGGAGGCAAAGTATTTCAGACCAGGGTACCCAGCTGTTCTAATGGCCCTGGCATGTTCTAACTTTCTGTGCTCTGCTGTAAAACAATAATGCCATTTCTGCCATCGTTATGCATCACAAATCAATCTGGCTGCTCATGAGCAGCTCTGACCTGAATCTGTCACTTTACAGCAACCTCTTGTAGGATTCCAGGTTTACTGCCATATAAGTGCTTTATTAGACATGGAAGGCTGCAATAAGCTGATTAAAAAACTTTTCTTTTTCCTTTTTTTTCTTTCCTTTAAAAGACTTAACATATACTTTTCTGTCATCAGATAAGTACAAAATAAACCTGAAGCTTCACCCAAAATACATTATGCAAAGAAATCTGTCACTATAAAAAGGCTGAACCACGCAGGACTCCCTGTACCAGCTCCTCTCTGCACTGCCTTGGCTGCATGAGAGGGAGTCCTGTTGTGGCAACTGTTAATTCTTTAAAAGCCTTGACTCAAACCATCCTTTCTGTGATTCAGCTGCTGCAAGACACATTTTCTCCCTAGAAAAAGAAGCTTTCTGGAGCAAGAGTTTCATTCCAAGAAGCGAAGTTCTAAAGTTAAATGGAGAGCAGCATTCTGGAAGTTTTGGGTAAAAGGCAAACCTTCCATCTTATTTCATCTCAGGAATCTCAGGGCAGCCTTGTTGAAGGGAAACTTTGGTGAATGATTTAAGTGGCAAGGGCTTCTCTGCTGGGTTTTGATCACTTCATGCCAGATGAGACAGAGCCAGCCAAACGCTAAGCTGGAAATGAAGTGTTTCAATAATTTCCCGTTACAAATGTCAACAAAAATGATATTTTGCTGAATTTGCATTTCTGTGAGAGAAAACTGTTCAGCTGGGGAAAAATGAATTGGTCAGCTCTGTTAGCAGGGAGTGAGTTTGGAAGTGAAGTTCATCCCATCTGGGCTAATGGGGTGTGAAAACTTGGCCTTGCTGAGTACACGTAGACCTTTCTTAGTGCTCCTGAGAGCCTTGGGGGAAAGGAGTGATCCTGGAATGCTCTGTCTGCTGTCTACACAGCTGGAATGTGCTGCTCCACACAGGGAGAGGGGATGAAAACCCCGTGGGGTTGCTTTCTGAATTCCCAACTCCCACCCTGATAATCAGGCAGTCTGCAAAAGCTACTCTCCATCAGACATTTCTGTGGCTACTGCTCCAGAGAGGTAATTAGCCATGAGGATAATACACTATGAGTTTTCCTATAACCTCTGAGGATCCAACCCTTGGCAGAGAAGTGGCTAAAATCAATTAGCAAGACGGTGTGATCGACTGTGTCTTGAAAAAGCAGAAAGGTTTTAGTAAACAAAGAAAATAATGCAAACACAAAGGCAAAGCCGAACACCGTATAGAGACAAGTCTCCTACTTGCTACAACACCTCGAAAACTGTGGAGTGCCTTTGTTCTTTCTCTTTAGTACTCAATAGTGTAGGTGGGCTATTTGGCTCTTGGTGCAATGAGAGCAGCAAGAGGCTTTGAGTTACACTCTTGGAGCCCAATCCATGCTCCTGTGCTGGCACTGAGCCAATTACAGTAAGAAAAACACAGAGCTTTCTAGTTAAACTTCCTAAAATGTCTAAAGGTAAACTGAAACTCTTTCCCTATTTGGAAACACCTGCTGGGGGTGTGGTGGGTGCTTTACTACAATACACCACACCTCACCTGAAATGGCTCTTGCCCTTGGGCTCCCACTGCTCCAGAAAATGATTTTGTGTGTGTTTTTTCACCTCAGAGGAGGCAGCAGGGTCGTGTCCCAGCCCTGCTGGCACAGCACACAGGACATGTCTTGGGGATGGCCTCTTGTGGTGGGAAGGAAGGGGCACAGCCTGTCCTGGATAGAGAGAACCAAACCTGGCAGACAGATGGGTATCCAAAACAGACCCAGCAGCACAATTTCCTGTAAACTGCAGCAGGGGACAAGGTGGCTGCTCCCAAAGGAGCTGCCTGCTGCGTGGGATGTGCTGGCTCTGGATATAGGACCTGGGAGCAGGGTGGTGGCAGACATGGCCAAGCAGATCAGTGTGTTTGCAAAACAGAAGCATCGTGAGGACCATCTGCAATATTCTAAAGCATGACTGGACAGGTTGGAGCCCAGCTTGAAAGACAGAGAAGGTATTTTTGAGTGTGACATTAGAGCCATTGATGGTGGCAGGGCTTTGCAGTGTGTGCTCTGCAATCAGGGGACAAAAGCCCCAGATATTTCTGGTAATCAAAGCCCCTCTTTTAAATCAGTTATTGAGTTTTTCCTCTTGTGGCAATCACTGCCCAGCACAAGCTGAATTCCAGTGTTCTTTATTAACCAGCGCTGCTTGCTTCACCTTAATTAGTGCAGACCACTGGAGTTAAGGTGAATGAGGTGAACATTAGATGCAATTTTATCATTGATGTTGAAAAGACAACCAAACCTCAACTCTTCTCCCTGTGAGTACTTGCCTTGCCTTTGTGAGATGATCAATAGCCCTTCCACTGGAGGGGGTGGGCAAAGCACCTTTCAGAGCTGATAATTGTGCAGGATCCAAGTGTTTTCTAATAAAATCTTTCAAAACCTTCACAAAATTTCTACTGAAAGCCAGATTTCCTGGGACACCTATAATTATTCAGAGCATAAGAGAGAAGAGATGAGAGTTATGGGCCTGTTTCACCTAAAGAGGTCAATTCAAACAAGGGACCAGAAAGACCAGGACATGGATAATCAAAGGAGAGTGAAAAAAAAAAGGAATTATAATAATAAATAATAATAAAAGAACAAGGATCAATAAGTTGAAGGAAAAAAAAAAGCATTTAATTTTGTACAAACCATAAAGTGTACACACATTCTGTGATTTCCCAGAGGTCTCCTAGCTGATTCTATTTTCTTGTAAAACCCACATCTTTACACACCATATCCCCAGCTCCTGTCTTTGCAACACAAATTGTACATCCAGACTGCAGGACACCCCAAGAGATTTATTCCCATGGTGCTACTCTTCCTCTTCTTTTTTTTTTTTTTTTCATATTTCAAAGTCAAATATTTATCTTTTGGGATCTTCAGTGCCTTGCTTGGATCCCTGAAAGGGAGGAAACTCCTTTTCCTTGCCCTCACTCTGGAAAACCATGAAGGCAGAGGCAGCGTGGCTGTCAGTGAAGTGGCCAGCAGGATGCAGGAAGACAATCAAATTCACACAGCAGATGGGAGTCTCCAAAATTATTGTTTTCCCCAAACTATGGCAACATGTCAACATATTGACACATTCAAAAGCTTGGCATCCTGGCAGAAAAAATGCTAATTCAGGTTGAGGAAGAGACTGGGACATCTTCCCTTACCTTTGAAAAGATCTGTTTTAAATTCACAGCTCACATGTTATGGCACAGCGTGGTTTATGCTGAATTATTTTGAAGGTCTGGCCCTTTCCAGAAGAGTGTAGAGCCAAAAAAAGTGTTTTATACACAGTGTAGTTAGTGCATCCCAGGCTTTTGTCTGCAGCTTTACAGAGGAATGTCTGTGTGAGGCCTGTCATAAGTTTATCCTGACCCAAAGCTGTTTTCCTACACTGAAATTTGCCTGGACTGTTGTCCAGACTGTGAAAAATGATGGTATTGATCCCATCTCCGCACTGTCGAGGTGTGACGTGGATAATTGGTGAAGCTGTGTGGCAGAGTGTGCAAAAAGAAAATTAAAAATGCAGTGATGTCCCATTCTCCCATCACTGGGAAACACAGCCAGGTTCCCCAAGCAGCTCTGCCTGGGTCTTCTGCCTCCAGAGGGGAGGTTGGTGGCTCTGATGGTGTCACTGCTCCTGCCCCATGTCACACTCCTGTCCAAAGCTGTGTCCTCCTGGCCCCAGGGAAATCAGCCTCTGCTTTCTTTTCCATCTTGCTGGCCTGGGGAAGCTCAGCTTGTCATCCTTCCACCTCCTGTGACAGGGAGAGGAGACCAAGAAAATAGAAAAGGATGAAAAACAAATCAAAGAGGAGGAAAAATACCCACTTGGCAACAACTGGAGGTTTCCTCAAATGTCCACATGAGCACCAGACTTTCTGACGTGCCTCAGTGAGACCAGGAAGGGCTGGAAATGGGAGAAAAAAGGGAAAGGAAAAAGTTGTTACACTGAAAACTTGCTTTAAAGAAGCCATGGAGGTGGGTCTGAGCCAGGCTGCAGGCGCTGATTTGAGCTGTGCTTATCACTCTGTGGAGTTCAGGGAGCTTTCAGGTGATTGCTCTAAAAATACCTTATCTGCAATGGTTAAAAATAATTTCCTCCTTTCTATTTATTGACCTCCCTCTTTACTTTTATGACCTCCCATTCCCAAACATCTTCCAAGGATTTAAAAATACAATCTGTCTTTCTTCCTCCCCACCTAATTTGATTAATCTACACAGCTCTGTTTAATTGGTTGTGTGTGGAAAATGAAGACCTGAAAGAGGAGCATTGCATCACTGGTCTGACCTCCAAAGAGGAGTGAGCAACACGCCCTGCACACTGTAATTCAGTGAATTCAGTGAATTTTGGGTGATTCAAATGTGAACTGCTGTCCTCTGAGCTGCTGCTCTGTTGGCCTGAGGAGGAGCAAGGCAGAGGGAGACACTCCAGATGGAGGGGAGAGCAGAGAGTGCAGCAAAGCACAGCCACTTGCTTTGTACATGGATTAATGGCTGTGCTTCATTCCAGGTGCAGCTTTTCCTGGCTGTGCCTTCTCTTGCTGTGTGCACAGCCCAAAGTCTTCACAGAATGGGTCAGGCTGGAAGGGATCACAGTGGAGAGACCTGGCCCAACCTCCCTGCTCAAGCAGGGTCGTCCTGGAGGTCTTCTCAGACCTTGTTTAATTGTTGCCTCTCAGGCCGTGAAGTGGCATTTACTTCTTCATGTTGATCTTCTGACAGCAACAAGAAGAAATTTTAAGCTCCTCAGAGAGGATGAATTCCACAACACTGCCACTTCAGACTGAATCATCTCTGTAAGGCACCAGAGATTTCTTCAGGCACTAAGTTGCATAAGGGAAAAGGCTGTGGGAGCCCTCAGGTGCAGGCATGGAGGGAAGGGCTGTGCAGGGTGTATGTCCTGGCTGGATCTGGAAGGACAATTCAGAATTCCACTGCTCAGCCTTTGCTAGAGAAGGGGCATTATTTAACAAGAAATAGCACCAAACACAGGGGGAAAGGAGTCCAGCAGAATGGATACAGATGCACTTCATTTAATTTAGTACTTCCCTGCTCCTCATTCTGTGATTGGGGACACAGAGAACAGCAGCCACTTCGTGCTGCAAGCACAGCTTTTTATAAGGACTTTGCAGTACCTTCTGCCCTATTAACACTTGCTGTATTCTACTCCCAGGCTTAATTATTCATCTTATACCCAAAAGTGCAGCAATGATTAAACTGAAGAGCAGTTAGGCGTTTTCAAATGGAAGCAATGCTGCAGTGGTGGAGCAACGCGTGTTTCAAGGGTACGAGTTTGTCCCTCTCTCCGTGCCCAGATCTCCTCTCCACTGAGCTCTGCCTCTGTGTTCCTCCTCTGCTCAGCCTTTAAAGCACCTCTCTTTGTTCCCCTTTCTCCCCTCATCTCACAATTACGTCTTTTAGCTCTCTCATGCCATTACCTTTCCCCTGTGTTGATTTGCCTCTGCAGCTGAATTTCCTCTATTGCTCTCTCTGCAGGCTTGGATCAAAGCCCATTGAAAACAACTGAAATTTTCTTACTGACTGTTGGGAGATAATGCTGAAAGAAGGAAACGTTAAGAATAACAAAACTGAACTGCAGTTATCTGTCTGTGGATTAGGGATGGGTCAAGTGACTTTCTGTTTCCAGTAGCCTTTAATTTCTCTGACTCCATGAAACTTGAGCAAACCATTTCGGCACCATTTCTGAAGGGCAAAGATGTGCACATTCCAGGAGAAAGCACAAAATAATCCTTTGAAGTGCCATCAGCTGAGAAGGAAGCCTTCTCACCTTGCTCTGAGTCGTGAAAATAACTTGAGACAAATGCTGGTGACACTGAAGATGGCTAACTTCTGCCACCACCAAGTCAGGCATTCAGTGTAACTAGTTATTTAAGCCAGAAAGAGACTGTTACCTTTGGAGAATGACTCATCCCACCCACTTCAGACACTGTACATTAGAAGAGGTGACTCATGCTCTGGAGATTCCTCCCATTCTCCTCACAGCCTGTACAAGAGGGCTGGATCACTTGCTTAGACATTTAAACTTTTAGAGGACTAAAACTGGGTAAAATTAATGCTCCCTTAGCTGAAGAAACCCAGCTCCTTCTGTGCTTCACAATAAGTACTGTGATGGACACCAGAGCACTGCTGCTCTGTGACCCTGCACAGGAGGATGGACCTCTTGTCTTGTCCTAACCAGGTCTGAAGTCATTGATGCCCAACAGGCAGGCAGCTCAGGTTCAAGCTAAATCCTCCTGGGAGACAGCAGGAATTCCTCCTATGCTTCCTCCTACAAAGCAGTAGGTGGACAGTCAGTGTCCAGCTCCATTTCCAAAATCTCTTCCCTCTCTTTTGCTGCCCCACTTGGACACTGCACCTCGTGGTTCCTTCATTTCATTGAGCTTCTCATCCTTTGTCACCTCATTCTATGCTGATGGCTCTAACAGGCTTGGGTTCATGCCCCTGACTTAACCAGGACATCCCAAGATCCTGGGGCAGGTGGGAAGAAGGTGCAAAACCTGTTTTTTTTGTCCAAATGTCCCTGCAGCTGGGCTGTGGTCACACTCCCTGTCTCTGAGTGGAAGGATCCAGCCCAGCACTTCACACAAACACTGGAGCACAGCCAGTCCTCTGGAGAGAGAGCATGAGAGCAGTGTCCAGACCTTTCATTTCCAGAAAACCACACCATGGGAACAAAGTTAGGACTTGCTCTTACTCTCTCTTGCTCATAGTTCCTCCTGTGCATTTTTGTTGAGGGCTGCATCAGTACATTCATTTATAGAACTGACCTGAAGACAAATGCACAGAAGCTTTTCTTGCCTTCCCCCTGCTATCTTGGAGGCAAGGCTCCAGTCTTTAACCATATGACACAGCAAGATAAGCCTTGCAATAAAAAGCAAACAATGCAAGGCCAGCCCTGGGCAGTCCCAGCCAGGATCTCTGTTTGTTCAGCATTTTCCCAGGAGGTTGTGGGAGATACCTGCTAGTGAGGCTGAATGCAGAGAGTCAACTTTGCTGAGGCAAAGAGCACAGCATTCTGGGTTATTAAACCATTTGTCTTCCAGCCCTGGGGAAAAGGATTTTGCCACAGAAAGTCACAAATGGGCTGAGTTTGTGTATCCCAAGCCTGTTTCTCCCCATTCTGCTGCATCCCCCCACATGGCACCTTCACAGCATGAGCACCAACTGCTGGTGGGAAGGGAGCAGGGATTGAGAAAGGCAAAAGAAAGATGTGCCTGACAGTTTCTGAAACTGTCTATGGCTCTTGTCTGCCTCATCTCCAGATCTCCCCTCAACAATGTTTTTACTTTGTTCATAGGTTGAGGGTTTTTTTTTTCAACACAGACTTGTAAGAAGAGTTAATACTGTCAAAAAAATCACTTTTGGAGTAAACTATATTCTCCATGGCATGATAATACAATGTGCTGTTAAATTCTTTTACTCAGGAGGGAATAAAGGATATTTGAGCATAAATGCATTATCCACAATCCACAATAGCACAGCCTATACCCCTGTGGATAATGCTATTAGTGCTACATTTCAAATTAAAAAGCATATGCTATTCTTTCAAAAACAAGGGAGTGCTGCCCACTGCCTTCACTTGACTAAGAACAAAAGCTTTTACAGTGATAAAACAGCATTCATTTGATAAAAACAACCCTCTGTATCTGATTTAGATAAGTGTTGATATTTAAAGACAAATTGCTGTTTTGGGAAAATTAAATACAAGTGGGAAGGTTGACTTGATCTGACCACAAATTGGTGTCTGGTGTCCCCAGCAGCACTAACCCAAGTCCTGACACTAAACCCTGACCTTGAACAGCAAGTCTTGTGCAAGGGCTCTTTAAATCATATTCTTAAAACCCTTCAAATCAACACGTTCCCAAACTCACCCTCTGCCTTCCCAACTTATTAGTCTGGATAAGTTAAAGTGGGCTGCTTATTAAGGGGTTTTTTTTATATCTTCAGAATAATTTGGAAAGACACCAAGCTCTTAATGTACCAGATTCTCATAATGCAATGTGATATTAACAAACATCAAACTCCATCAATGATCTGTGCAGCAGGCACCCTTAAAGCATGTAATTAAGATAACAGGAGATAACATCAGCCACGAGAAAAAGGAGAGCGGAGGAGGGAACACAAATGGAGTTTTTCTGAGGAGGTTGAATTGAGCCCGACCCTTTGAGGTCAGGACAAGGCAGCAACGTGGGAGCACTGAAAATGTGTTGTGAAAGTGCACCAAGCTGAGATGGGCACTGTGGTCATCCTCAGAGCCACAGCAAGAAGCCCAACCAGGGTAAAAAGTGAATGTTCACAAACACACGTGTGCTCTTGGAAATGGTGGTGCAAGCTCTTGAGGAAAAGACCTCAGGTGTTAAAACCTTTCCTTGATTTTTAAATTAGTGATGAATATAAATGTGTTAGTGCTTTTATCAGTAGGCCTTACAGGCTGTGCAGAGAGGGTCAGTATTATGAATTTATTTCATTTTTTATAAAGCATTCCACTGCTTTATTTCCTCTGCCACTCTGCTGGCCACTCCCAAAGGTGGATGTGCCCATGGAGGGGGTTGAGCTGGAGGGCAGGGCAGTGCTGGAAAAACACAGTGAAACCAAATTCGATGCTATTATCACTTTGTGCTGCCAAGAATCACCCAGAATCCCCCATCTGCTGGGCTATTTCTGCTCGCTCTAGAAGGAGAGGAGTGGGAACAGTACTTTCTTTCCAAAATGTTCCCATAGGCTTGGAGAAATGTTTGTGGCTGTGCACACCTCCTAATCTCTTTTCTCTGGTAAATGGCTGGATATTTTTGTGCTGGAAAGTGTGGATGTATGTGCTGTTCCTTTGCCTAACATAACTGAATACATCCATACTCAACTGAACATTTATATTTAGCTGTTAAATTTAAAAAAAAATATATATATTAAAAACCCCAGCATATCATGCTAACAAGTTTATTTCCAACCAGAAGCTTCCATCTATTCGGGCAAAACTCACTGCATTTCAAGGCAGTAAGAGACAAGGCCAAATACATATTTTAAATAACATCAGAGAAGAGAGTTTACGCAGCATTATTTCAGATGCATAAGTCCAGGCTAATAAACCCCCTTTCCCTACGCAGAACCCCCAGTGTCAGGCAGAAAAATAAACCAATTTGTCACTGCTGCTGCCTGGTGCCAGGATAAAAGTGTGTGCTATTCCCATCCCTTTGCCAGAGGTCACTGGATGCAGCGCCTCAAAGCCTGTCTGATGGAAAACAAATGAGTGCAAACGTTCTAAATGGAACAGAAGGAGCTCTGTCGTGACTGGGGGAAAGGCAGGGGGATGATATCTTTGGGGGAAGGGGAGGAAAAGAGCTGTGCATGGTTCATGTGGCACAGGAGTGCTGTAATCACTGCGCAGGGGGACGGCTGCTTCCAAGGACAAATGGATAATACGTGTTGTGCCGGGGCGATGGTGAGATAGTGAGGAGCTCTGAATGCACTGATACAGCAATTAACTGAACTCCTGTCCTTGGGCAGCTGCTGAGGTTTCTTAAAAGTGCAGTTTTACACAGCACTTCAAGTCTTTCCTCAGCAGCAGTGGGGATGCACGGGAAATGTGCTCCTCTGTGTGCTGGCAGCAGCTGGACATCTGTCCAGGGACACCATTCTCTCCTCCAGGGATACAGAACAGGGAACATGCTCTGTGGTCCCTGATTACCCTGCCCCTTCAGAGGGTTAGATTGGATAATAGGAAGAAATTCTTCCCTGGAGGGTGGGCAGGCCCTGGCACAGGGTGCCCAGAGCAGCAGTGGCTGCCCCTGGATCCCCCAAAGTGTCCAAGGCCAGGCTGGACAGGGCTGGGAGCAACCTAGGATAGCAGAAGGTGTCCCTGCCCATGGCAGGGGCTGAGAATGAGATGATCTCTAAGGGTTCTGCCAACCCAAAACATTGTGTGATCCTGGGACTCCCAGGGGAAGATGGAGGGACACCTTGATGCTGATCCCATGTCAAATACAGAGGTGCTTTTCAGCAGGAAAATCCATGGATATTTGTACCCTGGAGCTGTTGCCTGTAGGACAAATTAATCCACAAAAATATGCAACTGGGCTTGTTTTCCTGTGCAGTTTGGACAAATTTGTTTTATGGTCTTATTGAGCTAGATCCTTCTTTTTATATCCCGAAATGCACAGAGATGAGTCCAGCACTGCCTGTTTCAACCAGCAGTGCATGCACAGCAGATCTCTGACAGCCTCCAGAGGAACAACAGCACAGCAGATGCCATTTTGGCTGACCACAGAAGCTGGGAAAAGAGCCCTGCAAAGCTGGAAGTCTTACAAAGCTTAACAGCAGGTCCTACAAAGCCAGTGCCGTGCTCCCACCAGAAAGGGATGGGCACACATGGACACAGCTGTGGTCTGGCAAGCAGTGGGCTGGGAGAGCTTTTTTGTCCAGGCTGGTGCCTCCCCACTGAGTCACTGTCTGTGCTCAGCATCACCCCCAGGGCAGTGACACTGAATCTGGGCACTGCACTGATTAACTTTCAGCCACAGGTTTATCAGGCTAATTTTGCTTTGTGAGTTCTTTCTAATTTACTCGACTTGTTTTGCCTTTCAGTGAGTTATCCTCCTACAAGGGAATAATTCTTTGCGTTTATTTGCCAAACATTTTATCGTGGAATTAATTTTTTTTCCGTGCCATTACTTGGTTGAACTGTAAGGTTCTGCAGGTTGCCTTTTTTGTTCTGTTTGTAGTCCATCCAGCACTTTGACTGGGGGCACACTGTCCCTCTGTGAGATCTATCTATATATATAGATATATATATATAAAATAGGCATTACATTGTTAGTACTCTGCATCCCATGCTCATGTTGTGCTGGTTGGTTCTGACACAACCCAGAGCTCCCATGCTGAGTATCAGCCACCTGATTTCATACACATTTCTCCATCAAAGCAGGTTGTTAGGGCTAAAGCTGAGAAACAAAGTCAAATTCCTTCTAATTCCCCAGCACAGGAAAAGGAGGTTCAACCACTGAGCAAACAATAGCTGTATTAATTAGGCTGCTATATCTGGAAAGTATTTTGAGGTATTTTCTCACTGTTGTTTTGTTCCCTTTTGTGGAATGCCTGTGCCTCGTGACCCCACCTGACACTCTCACCACCATCCTTGCTCTTTCAAGGTATCTTTTATTGCCAGACAAAGGGAGAAATGTCTATTTGAATGTGGCACCAGATAGGCCATTGCTAACATCTCTACAATAGAACAAGGCCCTTCAGAATAAAGCCATCCTTGGTATTATCAGGAAGGCAGGTGAGGGCTGAGAGGACAGAGGTGTTGTCACACGTGTCAAGGATCAAAGGTGGCCAGCCCCGGTTTGGCCACACTAGGGGTATTCTCAGATGGTGTAAACTAAAGCACCTTCCATGAAACGAAAAACTATTGAACTGTGTCTGTTATACCCCATGATTTCACTGGAATTTCAGGGAACACGTGATGGAAAGAGCCCTCAAAGGTCACAGCACCCAGTCCCTGCTATTCTTGGGCAACTGTTCCACGCAAACCCACTCAAAAGCTGATCAAGCTTCATCATAAAACCCATCAGACTGCTGCCTGCCACCCACTCCTCTTGCTGAAGGCTGTCCCAGAGCTTCCCTCCTCTGCTGGCTGCCAACCCTCCAGCTTTCAAACAGAATTTATTACATGGAACCCATCCCCGCTCACTTTCTGAAGGCACAGTTTTAACCCAGCTGGGTGAGGAAGCAGAGGATGGAGGGGCTTCTTTCCATTCCTTTTGTTGCACAAACCTGGGAGAACATTCCCCTGGAGTGGGGAGCCCACTGCATGGATTAAAGGTGGGGCTCAGCTTTCAGTTCCTACATTTCCTCCTCTATTTGCAGGTAACTCATAGCACTATTGAGCTCTCTGCTGTTTCATTGCAGCCTTTCCCTCACAAATCACTTATTTCTTTTGTAGGCAGAGCTATTTCCCCATAGCAAGACTTATCTCAGGACAATTAGCTGCAAGGAGGCAATATCTATGCAAGTTTGTCCAAAATCCCAGATTCCCCACAGGCAGTTCACTCACCAGGGGGGCACAGGTCCATCAGGCCAAACCTGAACATGGTTAAATGCTGTGAGCTCCAAGGTGAGGAGAAAGGTGGGTTCCTTCTAACCATGCCCCTGAGTGTGTTGTGACCCTTTAACGTGCAGAATAAATCACACTCTATTCATTCAGATTCATTTAACTATGATATTTCATATTGAGTGCACCTTAATTTTCACCAGCTGGGAGCATAAAAGTCCTCTCAGTCTTAGCAGGTTAAAACTGGATCCACCAAGACAACCTGGGCTCAGCTCCTCCTGAGGACATTGTGGTTATCTTTAGTCAAGAAGCCTTCAAAGCTTGAACACACATTGCTTTTCTCCCTGCATAGAAACAAGCCATTTTTGACCAGCATTTTCACCTTATTGAATGTGGAAAATATCAAAGGGAATGTGCTTTATATATGTAAAAAAATCAGCTCAACAAGAAAGATTTCTCCAGAGGGATGTGATCAGGAGGGGAAATTCACTGCTGGACTTCCATTTGTCTGCAGAAATTGTACCTTTGTTTTTGCTGGGTTTTTTAGGACTAAAATGACAGTGATTAAGAGATTCATTTAGTAAGCTTGTGCTTCCTCCTTTCAGGCACACTCTCCCTGGAGGAGTTAAATTGGAAATCCACGGAGGCTTCTGAGGGTGGGGAGCTCAGAGGAGGTGTGGAGAACATATTTCAGCAGCTCCTGAGGTGGCAGGTAGTGATTTCAAGCGAGGAAGCAGGAGAAGGTTGGAGTTGCTGATCCACCCTGGCTAGCTTCCAGCTCTCAAGGCCCAGGAATGGATGGAACCATGGACACAATTCTGCTAAAAGAAGAAATTCCTCCCTGTGAGGGTGGGCAGGCCCTGGCACATGGTGCCCAGAGAAGCTGTGGCTGTCCCTGGATCCCTGGAAGTGTCCAAGGCCAGGCTGGACAGAGCTTGGAGCAACCTGGGATAACATGAGGTGAAAAAGGAAAGCCTCTAAATCACAGCCCCAAATGTTAAGTCACAAACTGCTCCCAGCAGCTGCAAGAACAAGAAGTACAAACCCTTTTTGCCATACTTTTTCCTGTTTCTTTGTCCTCCTCAGACTAACTCTTCATTTATTTTCTTCTTTTTGCCTTCTCTCTTTTCTCCTTCCCATAAAGATTTCTTCTTCCAACTCTATTTCCCGCAGCACAATTTTATATTAACACCATCTCATCCTCCTATTCTGCTGTCCCACATTTTTCTCTCCTGGTCTGACATGGCAAATCCCATTCTCCTGCCATGCTCTTACTTTCACACTTTATTCTTAAGCCACTTCCAGCCCTTACCCCCCTGTTTGCCTCTCACAGCTTTTCTCTGCCTGGCTCCAAAGCTGTCCACTCCTGGGCTCCAGGGACAAGGGATGCAGCAGGAGTTTGAGCCTGGACCCAGGTGATGCTGCCTGGCTGTGCTCTTTGGGAGCCCTGCAAAGTGAGGCCACTTAACCAGGACAGAAGAGCACACCTGCCCCTAACAGGCTTTGAAAATTGACTTCAGATGCGTGAAATGGGTCAATAAAAACAAGAAATGAAACTGATGTCAGAGGTTGTCTTTATTTGACAATAAATTGCTTCCTGTGCTCGAGTTTCTCTCTCAGCTGGGAGGCCCGTGGCTCTTGGCCAAGGAAATGGGCCCTGCAGCAGAGAAATGAGTAGACAGAACAGGGGACAAGGGCCAACAGGGCCACCAGCTGCCTCCACCCTGCAGGTGACCCTGCCCAAGGTGTCCATCATTAAGCCAGGCAAAGATGGAATAATATATTTGTATTTAATTATTTTATTACTGCATGGCAATATTTTAGATTATAAAATTATATCAGAGAGGGGGGTGCACAAAATAACTCACAATAAAAAGCAACACTGCTGGAAGATTTCCCCTTATAGGTTTATTTTATCAAGTATTGTTCCACATTTACATTTTTTCCCTCTTAAACTAAGAAATGGATCCTCCCTCTGCATTGTGAGCAGCACCTTTTGAAGACAAGAAAGAAAGGGTGGGGATAAAACAGCAAAACATAAAATGAACCCTGCAGCCCATGCCTCTGCTGCCATGTAGGAGGGGGGTTCAAAGGGAAGTTGTGATTGAGATTTCTGAGCAACAATGCAGAGCAGCCCCACCACTGACTCCTTCCTGCTGGAGATGCTGAGGCTCTGCTCCTGATGCTGGTGGTGACTGAAAATTTGGGAATAAGCCCGAGAACAGCCACCCAAACCCCTTCAGTGACTGAGTCACAGGAATTGTGCAAGTCAGTCCATGACTCACATCAGGGCTGGCTCAGCCTGGCTCCCCTCCACACCCCTCCACATCCCCTGGAGGTGCCAAATCCTGCTCCAGTGAGGAAACTGCCCCAAGCTGCCACTGTCACCTGCCAAAAGGGACCTGTTGCTGTGGCAGACAGCTGGATGTTGTTAATGCTTTTCCTACAACACTCTGCAGAGGGGCAGAGCAGAGCCTGGGGGACACCTGGAGCACACCCAGATCCCCCAGGATGGGTTTTGCCAGGAGAAAAGGGGTTGTGTCACCATCTCCAGGGCCCAGCCTGGCTGCAGCACCCAGACAGGTGCACCCATGGATGTGACATGGCACTGGGATGTGTTCTGCTGCAGCCTCCTACAGCTGCAGGTGGCACTTGCTGTGTCACCTCCTTGTTGGCTGTGGTCTGGAGGCATTTTCTGTTTCTTCCAAGCTTGATTATGGCCTTCAGTGGAGGAATTAGGGCAAACTTTAATTTTGCCAAAGCTCAGTGATCCTTTTTCTTCTCAGACAGTGACACAGGGAATTACCACCTCCCAGCTTTGTCACTGCCAAGGACCACTGGCCTTACTCTGCCCCATGAAAAGCACTCAGTCAGCACAGCAAGGTGAACTCAACTCTCTGGTTTTAATTTGGATGAGAAATTAATTGCAATAATATCCCTATCACCACAAGCAACCCCCTACAGCTTGGAGACATTTGGGTGAGAGAGGTACTGAATGAGGGGAAAATATAATAACAGGGGCCTGGCTGGCTGCTCTGCACCCGCTCACCTCACAAGTGTTTATTAAAGGTGAATTCCTGAGGGGGGTTGGAATCTACCTTTGACTCACAGAGAAAATAACGCTGAAAGTTTTGATGAGAGAGGCCTCAGCTTCCAAATTTCTGGATCTATATGAGTTTTTTGAACTCCTGAGGAGTGAATAAGTCCAGGTGAGAGAGGGACAACTAACCTATGTGTATCAACCACCCACCCCACCACAGCTGGAGCTCCAGGAGATGATGCGGGTCCCAGGGCACCCCTTTCACAGTCCTTGGGCTCCTTCAAGCCCTTCTGCAGCCCCACTTCCACAGGGGAAATGGCAGCAGCAGATGTGGGTGTGCTCTGGGATGGATGTGCCCTCTGCCATCTCCTCCTGCCTTTGGGGGAGCAGGGCTGCTGCCTTTCACCCTGCCCTTGTGCACCACGGTGCCCAGCACTCAGTGTTTTGGACAACAGATGATTTCTGCAATACCAGGGCAGGGGTTTGGCCCACAATGTCAATTCCAAGTTTAAAGACACACAGTGTGAAACTGGGGACCATTGAAAGTGGGTTTGTCTCACAAAAGGACCTTCCTGTGGCTGCTTCCTTCTCAATCACTGAATCACCCTCATTCAAGTCTCTTCCTAATGCAGGATATCACCATATCCATTTTCCCTGGACTTTTGCAGTCCTATTTCTGCTCCCTTTGCTTGAACTCCTGGTTGGCAGGACCTCTCCTAACTTGTGGAGGTGCATGCTGTCACAAGGTTTGTCATTTTTCCTAGTGCACCTTTGCTCTTATACAATGAGATCCAGGCTGTGTTTGAAGTCTTCACCAAACTTTATATAAATACCAAAAAACCCAAGGAGTTATATCTGAAATAATCTGTGTAAACATCTTCTGAAAGTGTGCTCTCCAGTCACAAATATACCCCAGCCTAACAAATATGATCTCCCTTGGGCTTGAGGGAGTGACAAAAGTTCTGCATCTGAAACTACAGAAGCTTTTTCCATTCTGACTCAAGTAATTTCAAAAGTGTAAAGGGTAAAAATCTTCACCTATGGACAATATGGAGGACGAAGGTTTGGAGCAGAGGGATCAGAAATTAACTGGCTGAAGAACACAAGGGTCCTGAAACCATCCAAGCTGAAGAGATGCTTTCCCCCTCTCCATTATTTTGTCATCCTTTATGGTCTGAGAAGAAAAGAAATTACAAAATTGTTTCACAGTTTAATTTAAAATTGGGAAGTTACATAACTGGAGCCATAATGAGAACAGTGCCTGGACACACAAGGACAAGAACCTCCTGGGTCTGCCATGCTGAGAACACGAGCAGGCCAGCTCATGCAGAAGCAGGACAGAGGGAGGGACCTCACCAGCTGTTCCCCACACCCACCTTGTGTAGTTAACAGGTGCTGGAAATGAAGCAAAGCCATTGTGACAGTCACAGCTGCATTGGCCTCCTTGCTGAGCTCTGCCTCCTGACCAATTGCAGACATCAGCATCCCTCCCATTTCTGGGGCAGCTCTGAAAACCCCTCAGCAGCCCAGCTCAAGCCTGGCTTCTTTTTGCTTTCCAACCTCTTGCAGAACTCACAGCTCTGCCCATTTGGGGTGACCTTCACTGAGCCAAGCTGGCAGTAGCAGCCAACAGCTTCTGCTGACCCTGGGAGATGGATTCTCCTTTCCAATCCTGTTTTTGTTCTCTGCTACTGCACAGCTCCTTTAATGTCGAGCAGGAAAAAAAAGATCAGGTGGCAATGCAGGGAAATGAACTCACAGGTTATTATGATGGGAATAGTTTAATTTCATTCAATATTAGGAAGAAATCCCTCCATGTGAGGGTGGGCAGGCCCTGGCACAGGATGCCCAGAGAAGCTGTGGCTGCCCCTGGATCCCTGGACGTGCCAAGGCCATGTTGGATGGGGCTTGGAGCAGCCTGGGATAGTGGGAGGTGTCCCTGCCCATAGAACTTTAAGATCCCTTTCAACCAAAATTTTGCCATGGTTCTATGAAATAATAGATGTCTTGAAACCCAGATTTCCTTTTATCTCTAAAATTTGGAAAGGTTTGCATATTCCTTAATTTCTGTCCGTGTTTTTGTCTTTTGTAACACCATTGGAGATGCTGAGTGAATGCATCTGCTTTTCCACCTCCAGAACTCCTTCTCAGAGGAGACAACTGCAACCATTAAATTCTCCCCTCTCCCAGCCCAGTGAGATGCTGCCTCCAACCCTTCAAAGCATCTTCTTCCACTAAAATGGGACATCCATCACCTCAGAGCCAAAATCACTCTACAAGTGAGTGGGCTGCTGCAGAGAGTTGTCTCAGGCACTGTGAAAAGAGGCATTTGTCCAGCTGCAACCACAGTGACCAAAACACATTCTATCCTTCCCCTGCTGAAGCCCAGAGCTTTTGGATGAATCTGAGCTTAACTATTTATAATTGACCTTTGCACAAAAGAACATGAAATTTTTATAGCCTAAATCCTCATTTATTAACTTTACTGGAGTGTAAAATATTGCTGTTTGCTATAAATTTGTACCAGGACAAACAATATATATGCTAATTAGTGGCTGTGCAGCCTTTTGGGGGTGTCTGTGCTCACCAGTCCTTTCCACCAGGCCACAGAGAAGAATGGAACAGACAAAAGACAATTGAGAGGTTTGAGGCTCTCTGTTCAAACAGTGGAGTCTGAAGAGGTGAATTAATGGTGTTCATTTTAATGAGTCCATTTCCTTTTCATTTCCTTTATAAATTAGCCCAGGTGCCATGCTGTGTCCCTGAGAGAGCCCATCAGAGGCAACCTGCTGAGATGCACCTGCAGACCCATCACTCTGGAGCTCTTTCATTGCTCCTTACTCAGCTTTCCCCTTCCTTTGCCTTCCTTCAGCCCCTCCATTCATCTTCTCCATTCTGTCTCCTCCGTCTTCACTTTGTCCTTTCAGACTTTTCCCTGTTTTCATTTTTGCATTACTTTATTTTTTTTGCCTGTCCCTCTTTTCCTATTTCCTTTTTTTTCCCCCCACTTTCCTTCACATTTTCTCCTGTTTGGTTTTCCTCACCAAACATTATCCTACTACTGCTTTGAGGATTGCATTGTTATTTTATAAACTTTGTATCATCCAAGGGCACATATCTACAAGGCTCATCAAAACTCAACGTGAAATAGAACCACAGAGGGAGGGAAATAAGGAGGGAGATGTGTTCATTTCCCATGACTGAAGCAGCTATTTCATGGTTAGTTGGCTTTTGGTGCCAAAAAATAAGGTGGTGGAGATAATAAAAGGAGCCTGTTGGGAACATCTCAGATTTTCCAGGATCTGCAGCTGATGCTGTTTTACACCACAACGACACAGACTCTGACTTCAGAAGGCTCCTTCACAATGACTCCTTTATTTTTGGGATGTGTCTCCCTTTTATACTGTTCTACACAGACCAATTTGATTGGTGACACAAAGAGAAACCTCTTCAATCACATTGGTCAGACCAGAGGGACATCAAGAAGAAGTCCCTCCTAGGAAAAGGAATGAAAAACATAGTACAGTTACAAAAACATTTCTCCTGTTTACAGAAAATTCCCTGGGAAAAGAATTTCAGAAAACCAAAACCATCTCAGGCACGAACCAGGGCTACATGCAGCTGCATCTGATTTCCTATTTCTGGGTTTGCCACAGGAATATCAGCAAATACAGGCTGGAAAAAACAGTGGTAGCCTGCTAGGAATGAACATGGGTGCTCACAACAATGGCCCAGGGATGGGAAAAAGGGAGATAAAAGCCTTTTTAGGGCTGAGTGGTCACAGGATTCTGACATGGATCTGAAATGATGCTCCTCAAAATCCATCCTTCCTCTTCTCCTGTTTCCCTGCACCTCTCCAGTTTGTTGTCTGCTGGATGCAACAGGCCACCCAAAGGAGGAGCATCCGAAATTGTAATAAAGCTCAATCATCTGTGGGAACAGCACAAATCAGAGGGGCTGTGACCAAGGAAGATCCAGACGTAATAAACCCAACAACAATGCGTGCATATTTCCCCTGGAGACAGATTCTGGATGCTGGTTTTCACGGAATTTAGACCGTGCAAGGAATCTAATTGAGTTCATTGAATTGTGGGAAATTGCTAGGGATTTTCCATCAAAATATTTGCAAAGTGGTAGTTGATTTCTATCAAAATAAAAAATAATAATAAAAAAATCAGCTGAAAAATGCCAGTGTCACAGAAATCGCTTCAACATTTCCTTTGAAGTAGGCAGGTACAAGCTCTGAAGACAGTGGGAGAGAATAATGTGCCCCAAAATACCATTAATCACGAGCCAAAATGACATAGCAGGAGGATTTTAACTTAAAATTTTTTTTTTTGCATTTTCAAACTATCTTTTTTTTTTTCCTTGCAGCAAAATTGCATTTCTGTTCAACTTTTTCTGCTATCAGTCTTATGGATACATTGAAATATCTTAGTGGGGCAAAATTTGGCATGTGAATCAGGTCTGTGGTCTAGTATAAATGTTAAATAAAAATATTTCCTTAGACCTACATGCTTTCTGCTTCCTAGGGAGTAATATAAACCCTGCTGCGAAGCTGTCCTTGGGTATTTGTAAAGGTAAATAAACAACAAAACACTTCATTAACAGAATGTTTGTGTAGAAAAGAAATAAAATCAGTTCATCAATCGCTTTGAGTTCATACGTTTTGAAGTAAAAATCTTCCTGTAATGATTTTTGTTCTCCAATTTTCCTCCATTAATTTTTGCAAACTTTAAATGAACACAAAAGTGTACCAGAAGTTCCAGAGTTTTTAATTCTAACAGAAATGCTGCTGATACCACAGCTTTTGCTTCCTTCTGATTTAAAGACAGGCTAAAGCATAAGGTTGAGTTTAAGGAGAAAATTATTTCACTGAATAGGATATGGGGTTTGGGGTTGAAATCTGTATTGCTGTTATTGATATTTTTAAGTGCAGGTGTCCCTCCCAAAGCTCAGTTTACCCATAGAAGAGGGAGGATGTGACACACCTGAAGCAGAGACAGTTTTGGGTGGATTTTCTGTCAGTGTCAGTGGTTTGGGAGGTGTGGTGTGGGTGGTGTGACAAGGAGGAGGGACAATCCATCTCCAGGGGCTCTATTGCCAAGGCTCCAAGCAGGGAGGGAGCAGAGTGGTCAAACACCCACTGCCTTCAGAGATTATGTTTTGAATTGCTGGTCACGAGAAAAATTATGGGCCAAATTGTCTGCTGATGTAGCTCATCTCAACTCCAGCAGTGTTATAGCAGGAGAGGTGTCAGCTGTAGGCAGAGTGTGCCCAGCTTTCCGTGCTCAAACAGCATGGGAATGGCTAAAAAATGCATTAGGTTTTTACAAGCGTGTTTTGAATTCTCATTTATGTGTCTTGTCTATTTTAAATCTTTAGGATGTGCTGGGATCAGGGTGATGGGGAGCTGTGGGTTTGGGCTTTTTTTTCCAGCTGCATATACAGAAAAAAAAACCCCCAAAAAACCAAAAAACAGTGCATGGTTTGCTGACCAAAAAGAGAAAAAAATAATATTCCTTAATATACATTGTTAAGATCAGGGGGTTTATCTGAAAAATCTAAGCAAGTTGGGACCATTGGGCAGTGGTGTGAAGCAGCAGGTGTCTGGGATTGCTGTGGTGTGGAAGTACATTCCTATTAATCTCCGTGTCATGGGTACTCTCTCCATTTTCCTCTCACTGGAACTCTGATTTACATGAAAGCAACCTGGAGATCTCTGTGATCACAGAACAGTTTGAAGGGACTTTAAAGATCAGCTAATTCCAACCCCCTTGCCATGGATGGTCTTACTGGCACTTCTTTTCCCAGCCTCAGCAGGGAGATGAATTTTTAACGACCCAAATTATCACCCTCAAGAGTTGCACCGGCCCAAATCACAGATGTGGCCCTGGCAACTTCAGTCCCTTCATTGTGCCATTGACTTGGTGTTAGCTGCTACATTAAATTCATCAATAAAGAATTCAAAAAGATCTTCCTTCCATCCTTTTTATTGTCATAGAGGATCTGCATTATTCACACGTCTGGACGCTTAAGCATAACCTGAGTTTTATCATCACTTTTATCCCATTTTTTTTAAGGCAAACAATATATCAGTGAAGGCATCATCATAAAAATATTGACCCTGTTCATACCTGACATAAAATGCTATTGATTTCAGTGGGGTTGTGGGATTTGGCTCACTCCCATAAACATTTCCCATGAAGTCCTACCCTGCAAAGTACCTGCAAACCCTCCTTGCCTTATACAACCACGGTGCAGCAGCAAAGCCAGCAGGACATTTTCCTGTGCTGGGGAAGCTTCTGATTCAAACCTTTCCCCAGCTTTGTGCAGCTCTCCCGCTTCACCTCTTCCTGGGATGATGTGCTGGAGCCAGGGGAGAGTTTGTGAAAAACGAGGTTCACTTTTCTGGTAAAAATTTTAAAAGTTCAATAAATAGACAAAAAGGGACAGAAATAAAACAAAGGGTTAAACAAAGAAAATGGCTGGGTGCTTGGCATATAGTTGAGAGCACATTTACTATTTTGGAAACACTTTCAAAATATTTTTTTCTATTGCATCAGCCTGTTGCATATTTATAGACCATTATGCATTGTTTAAACATTCTTTTGAGTTTAGATGTTCTTTTGCTTGGTTTTAACCTTTGACTTGTCTTTATGCTGTTTTGTAGATTAAATTAATATGTTTTATTTCTCTTGGTGGTTCCATCGTGTTGTTTTTACTCTCCTTGATAATGGAGAGTTAATAAATTCTTCCTTTGGGGTGCTGGTTTTTGTCACTGTTATCTTTATTCAAATAGGGTAATCTACAAATGTGAGGAACCACCTAATTGTCTTTACTATTTTCCAAGTTAGTTACATGAACAAAACCATTTCAACATCACATACTATCTATTTTAATATTATGCTATGGCCTAAGATATATATATTTATAACGCTACTATTTTTAAGTTTTGTTAACAGAAAAAAAAAAAAAAACAACTATATTTATACAGCAAAGGTATCCTAACATTATACATACAGCATTCATTTTAATATTTGCGAAAAGCCAAAAATATAATATGGATTTATAACAAGTTGGATGCAGTGAACATGTGGACATGGAAGGCTCCTTCAGCCCAACTCCCTGCTCCCACACAGTTCTGCCCTACTCACTCCCCATACCTGAGGCAGATGAATGTCATGCTAAATGCTTTCTTGACATTGTTTTATACCACAACGACACAGACTCTGAACTTCAGGAGGCTAAAAATGACTCTTTTATTTTTGGGATGTGTCTCTTTTTTATACTATGCTACACAGACCAGTTTGATTGGTGAAACAAAGACAAACCTCTTCACTCACATTGGTCAGACCAGAGGGACATCAAGAAGAAGTCCCTCCTAGGAAAAGGAATGAAAACATAGGTACAGTTTACAAAAACATGTTTCCTGTTTACAGAAAATTCCCTGGGAAAAGAATTTCAGAAAAACAAAACCATCTCAGGCACAAAACCAAGGCTACACTTTCTCACTTGATTTCAGTTGCAGAAAGTGGCTTTTAAATGTGGTTTCATCCCCAGTCAAATTAATAATGGCTAAGACTGGAGCAGCTCAGGCAGCCTCCGAGCTGGACAGCATTTCTGGATCACATTCAGCACCTGACAGGCCTGGCAACAGTGCCCAGGTCTGAGTGCTGGGAGTGAAGGCACTGCTTGCCTTGACTTGTCCCACACAGTGGCTTTGCTGCCACTGCTAATATTTGAACAATGTGTTTGCCAATTACGTTAATAGGAACAAGACCCCTGGAGCCCCAGGAAAAGGCTGAGTGAGCCCAGAGCAAAAGAGATGCTGCTGCTCTGGCTGCTCTGCACTCATTGCTGCTGCAAGGCACGGGTAAGGCAGAGTTTTCTGTCAGATCCCCATCTCTGTGGACAAGTCCAGGAATGATGCTCTTCTTTTCAAAAGACATTGTGTTTCCAGCTCCTTTTCGCTTCAGATCAGACCTGGAATTTCCTCTCCCTGGGAAAGCAGGGAGTGCTTGAGAGCACTGCAGCCCTTCCATGTTCAGAGCACACACATCCACCTCCACGTGCACNTCCTTGCCCTTTCAGTTTAGATAAGAAATAGGTGGTTATTGGGGTGGTTTTTGTTTTTTTTTTCCCCATTTTGCCCCCCCTTTTAATGAGTCATCCTTAAGGAGCTCAGTAAGGTGATTGTGGAGATGGAGGTGAAATTACAACAAAGTGACAAACTAAAATGAAGACAGTACCAAGATCTGGCAGGCTGTCCCTGTCCACGGCATTACTTCTCCCTCAAATGAATTCTTCTTGCCAGTGTTTCCCCTTGGCTGTCCTCTCTCCTCCCCAGGCTCTCCTCTCTCCATAAATCAATCCTGCATCTCTGTGCTTTGGTCCTATATCCTTTATCCTTCTTCTCTGCCTCAGGCCAATGCTTCTGGTTTTCACAACCATCTCTGTGCAGAATTTTATCCTTCAAAATCCTCTGTTCCAGTCCTTCTCTCAGCTCCTGAGATGCCCCACTCCTTCCCAGCCCTATTCACATTTCTCAGCAACATCGTGGATTTGGCAGTTTTGCCTTTGCATTAAGGCCTTTCAGAGATTCCCTCTGACTGCTCATTTCATCCCATAATTCTATTTTCTGTCATTTTACACTTCCTTCTCTGTTGTCATCTCACACAAGCTGCCCTTCACCTTCAGCCCACACTCCTCCCTCCGTGAGCTGCCCCTCACAGCTCTGCCCCTTTTTTAGCCATTCAGACTCACTTTTTTCTATATTCCAGAGCAACACCAGCCTGAAGACACTCTTCTGCTTCAGGCTCCAGTGGTTTTCTGGTATTACATGCACCATCACGCCACGCTTTTCTCTCTGGAGCTCACTAAAGGCATCTCCTGGGTGACCTCAGGCTCAGCTCTGCTCTCCAGTGCTGTGTTTTGAAATCCCAGCACATACATAAGGGAATTTCTTCCCTCACACCTTCTCTCTCCCAGTGGTCTGCTCCTGAAGCATGAGATTAGGGGAAATGGGAGGTGTAAAACCTCACCTGGAAGGGAGATGTAAACAAATCCCAGCCCCAGTGAGGACATGACTGGAATTCCCTGGTGAGCACCAGGAGCAGCTGGGCAGGGAACACTTCACCACTGCCAAAGGGCAGGAGTCTGACAAGAGTTCAGAGCAGGATTGCAGGGAAACCCAGTTAGATACCTGGGCAGGTATATACAGATATATAGATGCATTGGTAGACACAGAGCCACAAAAAATATTTATAGATTCTCTCCCTTTCTCCCACTGCACTGCATCAATTCTAGTTTTAGCTGGTCTCCAGGAACAGCAGCACATCTGCAGGATCTGTAACCAGATCTCAGCAGCCCAAGTGACAGTGGGCTTGGGGGCTTAAAAGCCTACATATGCTTCAGGAGACCTTGTTTCCAGCCTTATTTTTTGTGTGTCTTTAAACTCCTGAATGCAAGGGGCTGCTGTACAGAAGTGTGTTTCTATAGACCCCACTTTAAATGCCAGTCAAAGACCCCTATGAACATCTGCAGTGAGAGCAATTCAGGTCTGTGCCATACTGGGACCAGCTTGTTTGAGAGGAGGAGAAATGGAAGGACATTAGGCTTTCCCAAAGGTTTAATTTGGAAATATTCTGAATAAACCATGATTTATGCTTCTTCATCAGGGCATTTCATCCAGGGGTAAATAAATTGTCTCAACTTCCTTACTTTGAGTTTACCCATAACAATGGGTATTTGCAATGCAGGGAAAGAAGGGTTATATCCCTTTTTCCCCCTTATGAAAGAAATTAAACAGTGAAATGAGCTGGTTACCATGTCCTGCTTTGCAGCCAAAGGCAACTTTGCCTTCTCTTGCTGCCGGGGCCAGCTGGGCAGTGCTGTGAATGAGTGGGCGCACCACTGCATCCTTCAGAGCCTTGCAGATGTCTGAGAACCTTCTCAAGAGCCCAGTGGAACATTAAAACATGAAGCTGCAGCATTTTCTTTTGGAGCTGCTGTTCTGTCTGCAGTCACTGGTGGGAGGGAGAAGTCCTCCCTGGCTGTGCTCCCCCAGGCTGGAGTCCTCAGAGACTCCACAAACACCACTCACAGGACACAGCATAATGAGCACTTCAGGAATGGGGCAGGAAGGTCCTGCAGAGCCACCCTGTCCCACTGGCACTGTCCCAAGGCTGGTCACTCCACACCTGCCCCTCAGGGAGCTCTCTGGGCTGGACACCAGCAGGAAATTCTCTTCCCACAAAGTATCCCATTACTGAGCTGAGCAGGGGTAGTTTAGGGATGTTTTTCATTCAAGGAGCAGCTGGAGGAGTTTCCCTGCCCAGTGCTGCTGTTCAGGCTGTCACTTTGGCCCACCACAGACCCCTCTGCCCACGCCCTCCCAGCACTGACTCTGCCAGGTCTCAGTGCCAGAGAGTTCTGAAAATGCAGACTGGGCATCTCACCAGACATCTGAGATGCCTGTGCCGTTGAAAACACCCACTAATTAAATTTCCCTCTGGATTTATTATCTACTACAGCACGACAGGCATCTTCCAGAGCCTCTCCCTGACCTTCTCCCAGCCACCAACCAAAACAGATGTCTTTCTTACAAGGACTGGAATATTGGGTCTCCCTTTGCACAGGGACACAAGAGGAGGGGGAGGAGGGGGGGAAAAAAAGTTTAAATTAAAAGAAATATAAATCCTGAAGCCTTGCACACCACTAACCATAGCAACAGCATCTCAACACTGCAATCTCCACTCTCCCTGTGCCTCTCCCCAGGGAACAGATCCCTCATAGTGCAGCTCACAGACCATGCATGTGCCTCTTCATTATTGTGGCTGCTTCTAACTTTGGAGGGAATTCCATGATATTCCTTGCTGTTCTGAAAAATCCCAGCGCTTGGAGTCATGCTACTTTGTATGTATCAAATCAAGCTTTTCCATTCTGTCTTTTAAATGCATTAATATTTTATTGCTTTTAAAGATGATTCTTACAGGCCTGCAATTTTCAAAAATAAGTGAGGCAATTTAAACAGGGACAGAGCAGAGATTAATAGAAACCCTCCTTATTTACTAATCTTTTTGCATAAAATATCATTTTCCTCATAATGAACTCTTAATTTTTTTGTGAATTTGCCATTTTTCTGGGGCTGGAAGTGCTACTGCCAGTTGTGACAAGTTCAACTTACTCACCACAGTAAATACTAGCTGTAGCAATAAAGATTAATTTGTAAGATGGGATCACAGCCCATAGAATGGGCTCATCCAAGACATCACCCAGAGCTCCTGGATCTCTGGGAATGAACCTGAGGGACAGGGGAGCCTCAAGTGATGCTGTTTTACACCACAACAACAGACTCTGAGGTTCAGAAGGCTGAAAATGACTCCTTTATTTTTGGGAGGTGTCTCTCTTTTATACTATTGTACACAGACCAGTTTGATTGGTGAAACCAATCAAAGACAAACCTCTTCAATCACATTGGCCAGACCAGAGGGACATCAAGAAGAAGTCCCTCCTAGGAAAAAGGAATGAAAAACAAAGTTACAGTTACAAAAACATGTTTCCTGTTTACAGAAAATTCCCTCGGAAAAGAATTTCAGAAAACCAAAACACCTCAGGCATGGAACCAGGGCTACACCTCTAGCAGGGAACCCCCTCAAGAGCCTCACCTGCAGACAGGGCAGGTGGGACTGAGACTGGCAATTTCAGCAGGCCTGGAGAGAGCAGCGGAGATTCCGTGACATCCAGCCACATTTCACTCTCTGGTAATGATTAATTATCCCCTGAAAAGTAGGTTTCACCTGCTGGCTTTGTGTCCCCAGGAAGCTGCTGTGTGAGGCCTGTTGCTGTGCGTGTTGTCATGCTCTAATCCTAAACAAACCTCCAGGTCAATGGTAACATCCATCAAATGACCACACAACGTGAAAATCCATTGCAAGGTGTATTTTTTTTAGCACTACTGTTGAATAAATTAACCAGGTAGCACAGTGGTGACCTTGGGATAAATTATTAGGTGGCTTTATTTTTTATTTGGGGAGAAAAAAAAAAAGAGATGACACTGTTTTATCATATTTATAATAAAAGTCATTGACATAATAAAACACTGCCATCACATCAGTATTCATTTCTGCAAATAGAGCTCTGACGTTTTATAATATTAACATGTGCTATAAATGTCACTGATATATTAAGATTTTCAGTCTATCTAACCAAAAATATAGAGAGATGACTGAGGAAGAGATGACTAATTCTAAAAGATTAAAGAGAACATTTTCCCATGCAATTAAATAATCTGCTGGTGATTGTGAGCTGAGGGTAACACACAAAGTCTGATTCTATGACTGTAATTTCTACCACCAGGACAGAATGGCCTGGAGCCTTGAGCAACTGGGAAATTGGGAAAACTTGGACATGTTGAGAAGGATGTGAGCTGATGGGCTGTTGCCCTGATTCTTTAGCCTTCTGATGATCTTGTTTACATGTCTTCTAGTGGAGTCTCTCACAAATGTAACATAAACAAAAGCAGATTGTTTTCATACCTCTCTGTGATGGACTGCTAAATTGACCACTGGGGTCAGAGAGGTGTTCATCTCATCTACCAATCCTTGACCAAATCCCAAAAACTATATAAGTTAAGATCCCCAAATAAACTTCCATTTTTTCTCCTCTCACATCCTGATGGGTGAGTGTGGTTCTTTTCATGTCCTCTTGAGACACTCTCCCTGCTAAAGATCATCTAATCTTTAACATTAGCAGCCCCAGTTAATGACTGAAAGACAGTGGGCAAGGGACAAAGCAGCCCCCTGGAACTGTGACTGATTTTTCCTGAGAAAATCTTCCTGAAGTTCCTGAGTCCCATCAAGCTTTCGTTGAACTTACAGATTCTCCCAGGCTTTGGGTTTACAAAAAAAGCTCTGTGCTAACTAAGTAATTTTAGGTTTCAAACCCAGCACATTCTGGGAGGAAATCCAGAATGAATTAACATCTAATAATAATAATAATAACTTAATCAATAATTATGAACTCGTTTATTCTTCGAGTTTGAAGGTACTACATAATCCAGTCTGAGAATTTCATCCCATGATTTTTGCATTACAACTGGAATTTTTGTCTTCCTATTTTTCTCAGAAGGAGCTATTTGTGTTTTGAACAAGGTCCATACAGAATTTTTGCACCAGCATGGTTTGTGGCTCAGTTATGGGGACTTTTCCTCTTTTAACCAACAGCTAAAGCAGTGCAGCACCTGAAATACATGCCCTGACAGCTGACACATCAGTATTAATTATTTTTCCTCCTCCATGGAAATTACATCTATTTCTACAATACGTAGTTTCCCTAAAAAGCTTACTGCAAAAGGGTGGGAGAAAAGAAGCAAACTGTAAATCATTTTTATACATCTATATCTATGGATATATCTGCATATCCATCTCTGCCTATCAATCTTTCTTAACCTCCTCTTTTCCACTGAGGTGCTGACATCTTCAAAATGTTTTTATCAGCTCCCCAAATGAATATCACAGACATTGCCAAATTTCAGTCCACAGGAGAGAAAACGTGTGTACTTTATTTTATTCATTTATATTCAGGGAAACAGTGCTGGTGTAATTATGCCTGCATAGCTAGAGGGGTAGGGAAGGCCTAAATAAATGTATTCCTAGACAATTGGAGTAACGAGTTTTAATTAGTTTTGCAGCTTCTTCTAGTTCTGTTTTGCCAGTGTTGCAGCTCCAGATCTTTGACTGGGGGCAGGCAATGGGAACTAAACCCAATAATCAAGTTACACACACACACCTTGTTGACCTTCAGCAGTGACATCCTTAGTTACTGGAGACTGGAGCATTTGTTGAAGGGTAATTTGATCATGGAAGTTCTCCTGGGGTTCCTGCTGCTACAGGACTCGAGAGGGGTCTGGCAGGGGTTATTTGTGTCACTTGTCAGGGTTTCCTCTCCCGGGAGTCCCAATTACAGCTGTGGCAGGGAGGTATAAATTTAAATCTCCAGGCTCCACGTTCTCTGCAGATGAACTCATTGGTACCCACAAGAACTGTTCCCATTATAAAATATCACGTAAAACGACAGAGACCTTGGGTGGCTGAGAGCAGGAAAAACAATAAACATCCCACAGAGAGGAAATGAATTTCTTCTCCCCCTCCTGCCTTTTCTTTTTGCTCCAGAATATAATAACGGGGAGTGTTTGGATTGCAGGGGCTGCTGGGGCCACGGGCGAGAGGAGGAGGGAAGGAGAAGCAAAGGCAGCAGAAATGGAGATTTTGTACTTACCAAAGCAAGTTATTTTTCAACCTGCACACAGCTCGAAAGTTCACCACTGAATTATTAAGTGTGGCAGGCTTAGAATCTGCTTCAGCAAATAAAAGCTATATTTCTTTGGGAAAGCAGGGGAGCCCAAAACTTGGGACTGTGGGAAAGCAGAGCAACTCCAGCATGTGGAGCAGAGCCAGAGCCTTGACATCTTCCCCAGGAGGAGGTTTGTGGCCCAGAGTACTTCACTTTGTCACTGTCCTTCCCCCACTGTGGGCTGCTTGTCTCCTGCCTCAGCCTGTGGGGAAGGAGGGATCATCTTGGAGCTGGCAGCAGCAGAAGCAGACGGAATAGTTCAGAGAAACTGGACTCATGTGAAGACTTCTCTAAAGAAAAGATCAGGATTAATGGACTGATAGGGGTAGGAAAACAAGGTGATGCAGCTAATCTTGCACTTATCTAGGTGTTGCCAAAAATCCCATTTTGCAAACAGTTAGAGAACGCACAAACCTGCACATTCCTGTCCAAATGATGTGAGGGGCAGAAGTGCCACGTCCTCACCCTTATCCATACATTGCACCTGGTTAAACCAGTTAAACTGCATAGTAACAGACCCTGCTGACCCCTACAAACATCTCTGTTTATTCTTTGACTGCAGGTGCAATTCTTGCCATGGCTGACCTGGCAGCAAAGCATCTCAAGGCTCCAGTGTGGTTACACCACTGGGATGAGGAGAGAGCTCTGGGCTGCAGGCTCAGGCCAGCATCACTGAGAAGACTCTGTTTGATCCACACTGCAGAGATTCCTCTTTCTCCTCGAGTGCTGAAGACTTAATTATGTTTTTTAGATGATAGCTTAGATCCAGGAGCACGAGCTGAATTGTACAAACAAGAGAGCTGAGTCAAGCAGACACCCGAGACAGCCCAGCCCAGCCCCCTGGCAGAGATGATTGCTTCCCCTGCGAGATTAAAAAGTGAAGCAACATGAAGGGTTAGAGTGTTTCACAATGAATTCTGATTTATCAAACATGATTAGTGGGTTATGAATATGGATGTGATTTCTAAAACCAAAAGAAAGTTTGTGTGGTTCATCCTTCTTTTAAAAGATTAATTTAAACTTGAGAAGCTGTAGCAGCCATACAAGCAGATTGTGTGAGAGTCAGGAAATACAGGAAAGGAGTGAGGGAGGAGAAGACTTGGAAAAATCAGGTGAGTTTTAACAGATGAACAGTGTCCAGGGATTTACTGAAGTCTTGTACAATTAAATACAGTTTGAGAAGAGAACAGAATTGTCTCAAATCTGTTTTGACATTTGTTATTAACCCTTGTGCTTTAATTTACCCCCAGCTACCAGCAGCTCAGATTTCAGGGAGGGAATTCTATCTCAGCCATGCTATTTGTCTTTTCTCCTTTTTCCCCCAGACACAGCCCTCAAGGTGTTCCCATCAGTTCCCATCTGCAGGAACCATAGTGGAGGTTCTTTATCAGGGACTTCCCAGAGGACAGCAATCTTCCTTCAGCTGCTTAAACTGCCCTTAGAGCTGTGTTACAGCAGAAGAGGAGCATAAAGGAGCAATTAGGGGCCCAGAAGAGGCCCAGGGTGGTTCTAGCAGAGTTGCCTAGAGGTGAAAAGATGCTGTTTTCCAAGTGTGGAGCTTGGACTGAAGAATGAAGTTTGTCACTGGAGGCTGATGGTAACAACAAAAGCATTTGAGAGTGGCTGCAAACCCACCATGTCCTGGACACTACAGAGTTGACCATGGCTAAGGCCAAAATTCCAGGTTTTCTGCCCAAAAGGAGAATGAGTCCTGTCCTCAGAGCAGCACAATCACAGCCAGTGCCCAGTTTCTGTGCTGTGGACAGGACTGGAGAGCTGCTCCTCTGTGTGAGGACTTCATCCCTCCAAGCAATATCCCGTTTTCCAGGATGGGCTCTGGCAAAGCAGACGAGGTCTCTGCTCATCTCCATGGTATCCGAGTGTCTCATTTATTATAGAAACAAACAACTCATTTCAGAGACAAGTTAAGGTTGCTAAGTGACAACAATGTATTTACTTATCACATCATTTGCAAAGCCCTCACACTTAAAAACAGGGAAACGAATGATTAAGGACTCCTGAAACCCTATGCTACCCACATAATAAATATATGCTTTTAAGCAGAGTACAAAGAAGTGTACTTTTTATTTTGACAAAACAACCTCATGCTTAACCTGTGAATTGTTTTCTTTTATTTTTCCCTCTTTCATGTGGCATTTTTATTTCATTGAATATGGTGTACACACATTTTCTTTTAAAGAATATTCTTAGGTGGCAAATACCATTAGTTAGCTGAAGTATTGCTAAGTACCATTACTGTTAAGTGATACTGAATTTGCAGTAAGTGAAGACGTGCCCATTTTTATATGAAAAAAAAAAAGGATTTCCATAATATTGTTTATCTTCAAATCAACATTCATTTGGTAGGAGGTGTGTTTCACATTTTTTTAAAAAGGGTTTGTTTTCTGTTTAAATTCAAGAAGTGATGATAGAAAATTATCTCTCTTGGGTCAGAATTAAGACTGTGAGGAGATCTTATGACACGTTTCACTGCGTTGGAAAAACGATTTAGGTGAAACACAAGTTCATCTAAAGTCAAGAAGAACTTTGATGTTGCCTTTGGATGGGTCAGGATTTCACCCTTTATATGCTTTAGGTAGGGAATAAAAGATGTATGATGCTGTTAATTATTTATCCCTGGCTTCTATGCACTTGTGTTTTGTACTTAATCTGATGGGGCTGAGGGAGCAATGCTGGTACTTCATTGTAACTTGTTGGGAGGCAAAAACCTGATTTCTGAGACCACTCAGGTGTTTATTTCTGCTTTTCTGTTTTTTGGGGTTTTTTTTTGTTTGTTTGTTTTTTTAAAAAATTTTGCGTGGACAAATTGAAATCCAGGATCTGCCTTCATTTATAGCTTAAAAAGAGCCTACCCTACTGGAGGAATGTCCCATGTGCTGGGAGCTTGGGTCTGGATGGGTTAAACTCAAGTTTTGGCCAACCCTTGTTGAGCTGATAATCACAGGAGCCCAAAATCTTCTCCTTGAACAGCCTTTGAAATGGCTGAGGGTGAGATTTCCATCAGGGCCATGGGTAAGTCTGGATTCTTGGGCAGTGACATTTTTCATGCCTCTCTCTGACCCAGGCCGTGGCTGAGATTTCCAAGCAGTCAGGATGTAAAGGAGAGGGCAGATTTTCAAAATCACTCCCCTTCCCTCACCCCTGCAATTACAGCACTGGCAAGGAGTGTTGTGAAAGGATTCAGTGCTCATTGAGCTGTGCTCTCTTGAAAAATGTGACCACTTGCTTGGAGGTCTAAATGGGAGCTGGGTAATGTCACTTTGGTTGCTGGAAGAATTAGTCAATGACAAAAGGGCAATCACAGCAGCTCTTCTCCATTAGCTTCATCTTTCCTCCAACAATATCAATTATGGAAGCTCTAGCCCAAGGTTTCAAATAACAGCTATTTCTCTACAATGTTATTATTTTTTGCACATAAAAATGCCTTTTGCATGAACCACTGTCAAGGTCTAATCTGATCTATTTATTTGTATTTACAAGGCACTTATCTTCTGGAGCACCTAAGAGCTCCACATGAATTAACAGACAACACTCATCCCAATACCAGTGAAAAATCTCCTGGACTAAAATCTTCCCTTCTTGGATCCCAGGGAAAATGAAAAGTCCTATTAAGAGCACAGCCATGAAGGGACCAAGACAAACACCATGTGCCAAAAGCTGCTGTCAAAATTCTTATAGGTATCAGTGGATGTGGCACCAGCAGGGGCTTGTTCCCAGCCCAGCACTGCTGTTTGCACCCCCTGTGTCAAGGTAGGACCTGACCTCCCCTTGGTGTCACCTTCTCAACATGGGTGGTGTCCCCCCAGGCCAAGAGATTCTTGACAGAGATCCTGGGTTCCCTCCAGATGTGGAGTTTCTATGGCAGAGAAAGGAATTCTGATTTCAAACCTGCCCTGCAGCTCCTCCAAATCTGCCCTACAGCTCCCCCAAATCTGCCCTACAGCTCCTCCAAATCTGCCCTACAGCTCCCCCAAATCTGCCCTACGGCTCCCCCAAATCTGCCCTACAGCTCTGGGGTGCCCACGGTGCAAACGTGGGATGGGTGTGGGGCAGCCAAGTGACACTTTCCCCTATAGGAGAAAAAAACCTGGAAATTCTCCCTGAGGAAACATTTCACTGCATCTGGGACTGGGAGGTAGAAAAGGGAGAGCAGGAAAACCCATGTCCCTGTGCTTGGGGAGGGCAGACAGTTCTGGAGGAGGCTCCCCAGGACTCTGGATGATTGAAGGCTCACTCTGGGTTTGCTCAGCCTTGCTGTGATTCAAGACGCTCAGTCTCCAAACAAACAAGGATTTAACTGAATCATAACTAAAGCCAGCACCCGTGTATTCCCCTTCCTCCTTCCAAAGGATTTGTCTAGTTTGTATTTCTAGGATTAGATTTGCCTCTGATGAGTAGTTATGGCACAGAATGGGGAGAGACATGTCTTCTTGTTCAACAGAGCCTTATCCTTTTCACTCTCTACCACAGGCAGAATCTTCCAGCCAGCAAGAGGCCCAATGCCCCTGAATTCTGCCTCTGGACTGTGTGATATGGTCGGACAAGAGTGAAAGAAAAATGGGAAGAAAATACCAGCCTTTAACACAGCAGTATATAGATATATTTTTTAACACCAAACCAGAATAAATTTCCAGCTCTCCCTTTCCTTCATCCTTAATTTCCCTAAATGAGACACTTTCTGTGATGAATTCTCCCCAGGCAGAATAAAACCAGGTTTTCTTCTGATTCTGGCTGCCTGGGTCAGGCCCAAACTGCCTGACAAGGCCCATATATCTCAAGGCAGGCAGAAGTAATGGGGGAACTGGGAAGAAGGGGAGCTGGACAGCACAACAGGAAAATTAAATTCTGCATATAGAAAGGAGAAAATGGATGGATTTTGGTGAGGGAGAGATAAGGACATTTCGACTGCCACATTCCCCATGAGAAGGGGTGTTGTGTGGGAGAGAGGAATGGCTTAGCAAGAGGTGGAAGGAAAAGATGTCATAATAAAGCCCAGGCTGAGCTCTCTGTGCTGGAAACGCAGCTGAAGTGGAGCAGGTTCTCAGCTGTGAGAGAAGGCCCCGTTCACAGCAGCTGTCACTGCAACCTCCTAATTGGAAATAATTTGGATTCTGTCTCAAACCACAAAGGCCTGAATTAGACAGTGCAGCCTCCATCAAGAAGCATCTGCTACCAGCTCCAGTGGCAACAGTTCAGCCCCCAGAACTCCCTCCAGTCACCAGCTGGCCAGAGGTGCCCCTTCCACCCCCAGTATCCTGGGGAGGGTCAGAGGGAGCCCAGGGAGAGGCAGGGGGAGGCAAACAGCCCTAGGATGCCAGGGAGGGCCATGGGAGGAGGGTGGCCAGGGTTTAGAGGAGGATGGAGGGAGGGAGAGATGGAGAAACAGTCCCATTCCAGAGCACTGTTTGGCAGTGGCTGTTCCAACATCACATGCCATGAAGGGCCCTGGGAAAGACTGCTGGAATGAGTGGTTTTTTGCTGATTATGTTCATGGCTCCTTTGTGCTGCTCATATGTGCATGTAAAACTGAGTTTATTAAAAAAAATAAGTTTATTGAATTATTAAGTTTATTAAATTATTATTTATTATTTATTATATTATTAAGTTTGTTAAATAAGTTTATTTAAAATACTACATTTATTTACTTCTGGTTTTGCGTGATGAGGAGGAATGGAAACAGGAGTGACAGTAGTAAAGAAAAAAAGAGCCTTTTGAGCCCATTGAAGTATTTTTGGTGGGGTGGGGAACCAGGAACAAATGACAATTGGAGATATTTCTAGCAGGAAGGGGTGAGTGCCCACTGAGGCTTGGTGGGTGAGAGGCAGTGAAATATTTGTGTGGAAGGACAGGAGTCCTGGCAGAGCTGGGGCAGTAGATCACCCTGGGATCATGGATTTGCTTCTTCAGCTCTCCCCGTGGGCTGTGTGTGCCACAGTCATCCCTCAAAGGTTACAGCTCCACGCCACCAGCAACATCCTGCTCCCCTCCGTGCCTCTTTGTGCCTCTCAGATGGAAAATTGCTGCCAGCTGGGCTCCCCTGCTCCCTGGGAGCCCTCCCACCACAAAACAGCCAGAGCCAGCTGGAAAAATAAAGGTGGCATGGGAGCCCACCAGGTAAAGGTGAGTCTGCAAGGCCTTCTGTGGCCAGTGCAGCAGAAGCAAATCTTCCAGGCTGTGTTTTGTGAGCAAGCAGGGGATGAGTGATGCTTTGGAAACCACAGGCTCCTGCACAGGCTTCACCCTGTAGGGAAGAGGCTGAGAAGAAATCAAGTGATTACTCCAAAATGTGCTGTGCATGGTGCTCTGCAGTACCTCCCCCTCTGCATGCTCCAGGCTGCCTCCCTTCCATCCATCCACCAAAGTACTGAAGTCCTATAAATGGGGATTGCAGACAGCATATGAAGTAATTTTTACAGCTGAAAAGAAGTACAGAGTTAGCAGATGCTTTTAAAGTGCATTCATCTAACCTGGGTGCCTTGGAGCCATTTTTGCTCCAGAATTGCACTCAGAGGTTTTTTCCTCCTGGAACTTGGGAGACTAAAGACACCACGGAGGAGTCTGATATCTCTTGCTAACAAATTGGATCAAATTGCCTGGGTGCTCCATGCCTGGGGCAGATGCTGCAGTGAAGATGTAAAACACTTGGGAAAAGCTGATTCCCCTCTCTGTGATATCTGCATGATGCTGGGCTGTGAGAGGGAGGAAAAGGGGACTTGGCTGGCATTTCTTTGGCTTTCCAGAGTTTAATAACCAGTGAGTTATTCCAGCCTTCCTGTGGAAGTTTCACCCATTTTTCCTCCTACCCTGAGTCTTAATTAGCTGAGCAGGTTGCCTGCCTGTCTTGTAGTGTGTGAAGTCCAGCACTTAACAAACACAAAAGTGATTTGTTTTCCAGGCCTCTTGAGGACACCAGCTTACTCCTCTCTCAGCTTCAGACAGGAGCAAGGGGGATGGAGAGTCTTTGCTTTCCTCACAGGTGTTATCCCAGCACTTCATAGCTCTGATGAGATCAAGGCTGCTTTGTCCTTAGCACTGCAGCCCTGTGACCTAAGAAATTGTCCCTAAAATGTTTACTTGGCATGGAACAGGTGAGAGGGGAAAAGGAAAGCCAGGATCAGCAGAGACTGCCATCACAAGGGGGGCTGGAAATGTGTCTCCTGAGGCACAGGCTGATTTTTATCCCTCAGGGACCACTGTCTCTTAGGCTGTCAAGATCTGCTCACAGCAACACTGCAGGATTCCCCTGCCCAGGAGTGGAGCTGACTGTCAGAGGGTGGGAGAAGGGTAGAGAATCTGGAAATCAATTTACTGTATCTTGTGGATAGTTTTATGCAAAACTCACTTTTTTTCCACTGAGACGGAAGTAATTTAAAAAACGTTCTCATCAGCTCCCCAAGTAAATATCAAACCAAGTGTGAAGTTTGGGTTCACAGGGGATGGAAGAAAATTAGTGACTACCCCAAGTGCAAAATGGCAACAGGGCACCTTTGGGGGAAAGCTGTTGTAGTTGGTGTTTTAGAGGAGAGAAACAGGAACACTGGGGATATTTGGGGCTAATTTATGGGTGCAGGGGGAAGCAATTTACAGCTCTGTACCTGAACCCTCTCCTGATCCATCCAAAGACAAACTGGCAGTTTGAGGTTGTGTATTTATGCTCATGGGAATCCATCTTTTCCTCACTACAGCAGAATTCAGGCCAATGTACGTAGAGCACCTCTATTTCCTTTTCTTCCTCTGAATCCTAATCCAATCTCCAGTTCATGCAGTTCCAGGGCACTGCTTTCCATTCCAGCCCTCTGTTCTATAGATCACACTAATCCTATCCATAAATTAGTTCATTTAATGAACATCAAGCACAAAACAAACAGCATGATGGTGTCTTTACCTGGCCATAATCCTGAATCAATACCATTTCATTCTTCTGTCTAAATCAGCCCTGATGATCTGCACCACATTTAAGTGCCAATGGTCCATGGTTAAGTACTTTAAAGATGGGATCTTGATGGGGGATTGGGGTATTTTCTGCCTGTGTATGTGAGATTACCAGAATTCCAGCAGCTCTCCCACACCACAGACCATGTGTGGCCTGGAAGTCCACATCATTTGGAAACTGAGCTTTTCTGTCCTTGCTAATAAAAGCTGAAGAAGGAAACGTGCTTAGGAAAAGCCCGAAACAAATCTTTGTAACTATAGCTGGGTATGTTAGAGGTCAATTTTTTTTTGTTTGCTGTAAAAGTAATTTCAGGGTGCAGGAAGATTTTCACAGATTTGTTTTGACTCCCTCAAAAAGCTAATCTGGAAACAAGAGCAAATAAGACAGATAATATCCCATTTTGGCATTTTAGAAATGAAGAGTCTCTTCAAAAGAAAACAGGGTTTTTCTGTTATCCAAATTGTATTTGTCTTGAGCTTAAGGATTCCCAAGGATGAAAAGAACTTTATGCTCAATGGAAAACAAAAATTTTCAACTGAGCCGAAGAGAGATTCTGCTTCCCTTCTGTTTTCAGAAGGAGTGACTAGGGAGGCAGGGAAATGAATAATCTCTGTTGATTTGGGTGAACACTCACCATTTGTTTTACCCCCTTGTTTTGCCCAGGAAAACACAACAGCAGCTTTGCAGACAGTGCTCCTAAAGGATGCCCTGCTGCAAGGAATCAAGGAGTTTTGAAGCATGAGGCTCTGTTCTTTTCTCCTTTATCCCTTCGCAAACACACTGAAAACAAGTTTTATAAATCAATCAGACACCAAGGACAGGTTTTTTTGCAGAGACACACACTCCTCACTCCTCCTTCCTGGGAACAAGGCCTTGGTGTCTGCGATTCTGTCTGGGTGTGACTCGTCCCCAGCAGGGATGTGGCAGGGAAATCACTTTCCATTTGGGCAGACACTCAGTTAACCACACTCGACAGGAGTGTGAGGACAGAGCTGGCGGCCCTGAGCCACTTGTTAGTCAGAGAAGGTTCCAGAATGCCACAGTTCTGTTATGAGCATCAGCAGAGGCAGCAAAGGACTGGCAAGTCCTGGAGGCAGAGCAGAGCCCAGGAAGTCATTCAGGCTTTTTGACACTTTCTGAGGAGGGAAATTACAAAGTGGGAAGATATATTTTTGCGTACAGGCAAAATATTTCCTTCCCCCCCTGCTGTCTGGTCTTGTTCTCTAGGAGAATTAAATGTAGCATGAGGAGTTCAATTTAAATGAGGTATGTTCGTCAGTTATGCAAAATTTTAAGCAAAATTGCAGTCACTTACGTTGTCCATAATTATTTCTCTTTGCTACCAATCAGACTGTAAAGACAGCTACTATGCTCTCTCTATTAACAATAATGATGATAATAATAATAATAATAATAATAATAATAATAGTAGTAGTAACAGAAAATAAATAAAGGATATCAGTGTCTTTTGCCACAACTTACTACCAACACTTCCCTGTTAATTTTAAGAAGTGCCAGAGCAGAAAAAAGTGATGTGAGACTGACACATGAACAGTGTCCTGTGCTCAGGAGATAGGAACAACATCAGATTTTATTACTGTTGGAGTCTCTCAGATCAATGTGCCCATCCCAAGATTCCTGCAAAGTATCCAACACCCTCAGCACAACTTGATGCAACATCCCCCACCTGCATGCAGCTACAGATGGACTCCAGCTGCCAGAAGAAAAGCCCAGGCTCCATAGCCAGGTAATAAACTGGTCAAAGGATAAAAAAAACCAAGAAGGAGCTGACATGCAAATCCATATTGAGCCACTGGTTATTTAGACTTCTTGTGGCTGTCAACCCACCAGGAAAAAGATGATATTGTAGGGAATTGTAGCAGACGCCTCCAGCAGAGTTTTCCCAAACAAAAATAAATGTACAATGGGGAAGGAAGCCAAGGCAGGGCCACGATGGGTTGCAGCAAACTCTGCTGGAAGCAATCCTGCACAGTGGATATACAGGGCAATGCATGGCAGCAAAAGCACCTTGGTTTGATGAGTTCCCAGAGGCAGATGAAAGCAAACCTCAGCCTTGCAGCATCATTTCAGAGTCCTCAGCTGGAGCTCCTCACTGGTCTGACCAAGGTGGATCACACAGCTCATTCTGGTTTCTCATCCTTTCCTTCAGGCTCAGGGACACCCTTGGCTCCACTGCTCCCTGGCAATGGGTCTCTTGGATATTTGGAGATGGTTTTTGGATACCCCTCCTTGAAAAAGTTCCCAGGTTGGAGGCAGAGATGTGGGAAGGAACATAAAGGGCTCTGACTCTATTCAGCTGTTACCCACCCTGATTAATTTTCCAGCTAATGACTCTCCAGACATGTTGATGTATGGAGCTCTGTCGGTGACAAAAAAATTGAACTTTTACTAATTAAGTAGAACATCTTCATAGGGTGAAAGGTTTTGCTAACGAAAGTAACTCACAAAGAATTATGTTGGCTGGAGACTGCTGCTGAGATCCGACAGGGAAGGGAGGGAGAGCAGCATAAACTATTCACTGCAGCCACCAGGCCAAGATTTCAGTCCCAGGTTGTCTCTGCAGAGGCCACTCAGTGCCACATTTCCTGGGCTCCAGCCTGTGGACCTGATACTTTCTGAGCCTGAGAATTGCTGAGTTCTTCCCAAGGGAAACTTTTCAGCAGGTTGTTTTTTTTTTCCCAAAACAACCTTGTGTAAACAATATTCTTTTCCCACAACAACAGGTGTTGTTTGCTATTTCTGTTACTGAGACAATGGGAGAGGTGTCAGTCCTATGGACCAATAACGTCCCTTTTAGCACAGAATGTTATAAAAGGGCTGAATGAATTGTAAATAAACCTTCTGATTTCTACTCCGTTCTGACTGGAGTCAAGCATCTTTATTTCCTGTCCTATTACAACACCAGCCCTGTCTCAGAAGCACCAGGCTGACACCCTGTGCTGCATCCCTGGCTGAATGATGGATTCTGTCCAGTGCAGCAGCCTGGGCCCAGCACCAGCCCTGTGTGCTGTTTGTGTGAGGACACACAGGATGGCACGAGCTTCTCAGGGGTTCAAGAAGGGGATTTTTCTGTGTTCCCTTCCAGTGGGTGCTACTGATGCCACACACTGGGTGCAGGGCACAACTCCCTCACCTGGGCAAGAGAACAACCTCAAATGTAGATCAGGATGAGTGAGAACGTGGCCCTTATGACAGTGACACACTGGGAACTTCACATCTCACCTTCTGCCTCTGTGCTGGGCACTGCTGGGGCCACATCTCCAGTGCTGTGTCCAGTTCTGGCTCCCTCTCTGTAGGAAGGACATGGAGGGGCTGGAGCATGTCCAGGGAAGAGAACAGAGCTGGGGAAAGGTCTGGAGCACCAGGAGAGGCTGAGGGAGCTGGGAAAGGGGCTCAGCCTGGAGAAAAGGAGGCTCAGGAGGGGCCTTGTGGCTCTGCACAACTCCCTGACAGGAGGGGGTGTTGGGCTCTGCTCCCAGGGAACAAGAAAAAAGACAATAGGGAACAGCCTTGAGCTGTACTGGGGAGGTTTGGGTTGGACACCAGGAGGAATTTCTTTAAGGAAAGGGATCCTGTCAGAAGAACACGTCCCAGCCAAATCATGGAGGAGGGAACTCTGCTCTGCTCTTACAGAAAGGTGAAGGGTAAAGCACACAGCTTGCTGGATTTTCCTCCCCAGCAAAGGGGCTCCTGGAAAGGGGCTCCTGAAATGAGGCAGTGGTGACTTCCACCTGAGGATACTGCATGAGTTCTGCAGCTTTGCCTCTTTCCACTTCCCTCCCTTTTCCAACCAACTTCTCACTTGCTGCAACATGTCCCTTTGTAATTCTATTGCTGCCCTTTCACAGAGAGAGTTGTGGTGTTTTTTACATTAAAATATCAAACCCTGTCATTAAATATTTCTTCTCCTCAGCTACTTGTAAAGGCAGGAGGAAATTGGGGGAAAAAAACTGTCAGAAAGGAGCACAGTACTCACATCTTTTGAAGAGACTGTTTATGGTTATGTTGCCTGAGGGACCTGCAAAGACAGAATCACAGAGGCCGATGTGTTAGCTTTTCCTCCTTGCACTCTCTTTCCCTTTCCAGTGGCCTTTTGCTATTCTAGGATTCAACTTGTGCTCAATTCTAACCCTTCTGCCTCCTGGGTAAATCAAGATTAACTCCATTCCAGGCACTGATGCAGCCAAAGACACAGAGTCTCAGCTAGATGGAAATATGGGATTGACCCCCAGCTGTGTGCCCCTGGACAGCCCTCCTGGGACTGTCCCTTCTTCTCCTCCCCTGTGATGGAAACCAAGAGCAGCTCTGCTACAGGTATGAAATAAAAATGCGTAAATGACACTAATAAAAATGACATAAAAAGTGTGACACCTGTGTCAAGCCCGAGGTCTGCTCTGTCTGCACAATCTGCTGCAGCTGCACGTGAAGGAAACATGGATCTGGGGAAAGAAGGGAGGAATTCAGAGGTAGCAGGCAGCAAATCATCATTAGACAACATTCCTAGGAGAAACCTACCATGGGATCTCTGATAACACAAAGCACTGGGATCTCTGATAGAATCAGGGACCATCCAAGAGGTTGCTGTGACTGTAGCTGGGAATATTCTCATAAATTTGCCCCTTACCATGGCTGTAAAGGCTTTTCCCTGTAAATCTGATTTCTTCTATCCACAATAACAACCCTTCTCCCACAGACCTCCTGCACGACCAGGCTGAGAACTGCAGGCAAATTGCTGCCCAAAGAAGATTTTTGCAATGAGGGTGGGCAGGCCCTGGCACAGGGTGCCCAGAGCATCTGTGGCTGCCCCTGGATCCCTGGAAGTGTCCAAGGCCAGGCTGGACATTGGGGCTTGGAGATGTAGCCCTTGTTTTGTGCCTGAGGTGTTTTGGTTTTCTAAAATTCTTTTCCCAGAGAATTTTCTGTAAACAAGAGAAATGTTTTTGTAACTGTACCTATGTTTTCATTCCTTTTCCTAGGAAGGACTTCTTCTTGATGTCCCTCTGGTCTGACCAACGTGATTGAAGAGGTTTTGCCTTTGTTTCACCAACCAAATTGGTCTGTGTAAAATAGTATATAAAGGAGATCCATCCCAAAAATAAAGGAGTCATTTTCAGCCTTCTGAAACTCAGAGTCTGTGTCTTTGTGGTGTAAAACAGCATCACTTGGAACAACCTGGGACAGTGGGAGGTGTCTGGGACTGGATGACCTTTAAATGTCCCTTCCAAGCCTTTCCAGGATTCCATGGTTCCAAGGCCTTTGTGTGATGACACCACTGACAGACACAATGTTCCAGGAGCCCTGGCCACTGAACAATTACATTTCCTCTTTCAAAGGGATTTGGTCTCCATCACAGAAAAAAAAGAACATTTGGCTGTGTTTGTTCACTTCTCTCCCAGACACACTCTCCAGTGTCAAGCCCTCCATTTCTGGGGTGTGTAACAACTTCCTGGCAGCAGCCTGCACTGTGCTCACACACATCCCTGGACATGCTGGATTTGCTGTCACCTGATTTTCAAGGCTTTTCATTTTCATCTGCAGGTGACAGCACCAAGAGAGCCAAGTGATTATGGCCACACAACTCCAATAACCCAACAGTTTGTGAAACAGCTGCTCAGCACCAGCAGCAAGCACAGATCTGCTGGAGCCTGTTCTGCAGGAATTCAGGGGACAGCCTGGCTGTGCATTAAAGAGCAGGGCTGGAGCCCCTGCCTGCTTCACCTATCCCAGGGCACCTGTGCAGGAATGGCAGGGAAATTTTATGGATGAGGAGCTGGAAGAAAAGCAGCAACACCAATATCAGACATTCAGCATTCAACAACTCAGAACATCTTTGAAATTTGGGATTTGCATTCACAGAGGCCATTCAATGAAAAGGAAGACAACTCACGTGGAGGATGCTGATGTGGAGACTGTTGAAGATTCCATCTCCAATATTCCATCTTTTTTCTGTGTTACCTGGTTAAAAAAACTTCCTTCTTATTGAAAAAAAAAGAAAACAAAACATGTTGCTCATGTATGTTAAATGGTAGTCAGAGAAGAAATGGAAAGGGAGGGAAATAAAAAGTGATCCCCAAAATCAACTCAGCTGCAGGAGACAAAAAAGCCCATTCACAGGTGTGAAACCTTTTTTCCCAGCCTTGGAAACTGCAGCAGTGCCAGAGCAAGGACAGTGCTGCAGTGTGGGATGTAGGGAAAACATTCCTCCAGGAAAGAGAATCCTGCAGCAGAGATGGGATTATTTGGGTCTTCCACTCTATTACATCAAGTGCCCTTTTCCCTTTCTATCACTCCCTAAAAGGGTTTATAATATGTATTTTGCCTTCAGAAAATTATTAATTTCCTGGCAATTTTTTAAAATTGCATTCCCACTCAGATATAACTGAATTTTTGGTGGGCAAAAATTAAATATTTCACCCCCAAACCCAGAGATCTCAATTTCAAATGATCCTTTCCTTTCCTTTCCTTTCCTTTCCTTTCCTTTCCTTTCCTTTCCTTTCCTTTCCTTTCCTTTCCTTTCCTTTCCTTTCCTTTCCTTTCCTTTCCTTTCCTTTC
>JANPWX010000103.1:1022958-1070838 GCA_024734555.1 Trochalopteron elliotii
TCATCTTAGATGAAGAGGATGCTCTGTGATTCAGGAACACACATATGCATGTTCTTGATCTTCACTGACTTCTGGGGGAATTAAATGCTCTCATTTTTGTAGAGATATTTAAGTACCTAGTGGCACTCTCAGTTGCACTTCAGAGCCTGGCAGCTGTACACATAATTCTTTGCATGTTTCTCTGTCTCTCTCTGCACCACAGGTGATGGGAAGGGCAAAGTTTCCTCAACTGCCATGAAAAAGTCAGTGAAATCCTTAGATGGTGCACATAGCATTAAAGACAGGTTTAACCAGCAGCTTTGAAAGAACTTTGTTTAAAAAATAAATTAAAAAATTAAAAATTATCTACTTTTCACCTATGACAATCCAATCTTTTGGCTTTGTCCCACTGGCACTTGTGCAGGGAGGGAAAGAGGAGCTTCTTGGTGCCCACCCAAAACAATTCAAAGACTTCATTTGCAATTCTCATTATTAATATTTCCGTGTGGATTATCAAGATGCCTCCTGCAGCTCCTATTTTGACTCTTTCAAGCCCCTTTCCTTGTACTGAGCTCTTTTGGAGCCATAAGCCTTTGCCCTGTTGGGATGGCCCCACAGCTTCAGCACATCAGCATCTCCCCCTCTGCTTTCTCTCACTGGAAGGGCAGGAAATTCCCTTCCCAGTGGCTCTGAGGAATTTGTTGGCAAAACCCCACCCAGGGTGCTTCAGTCTGTGCCTGGCTCCTTCCTTCAACCCTCCAGCACTTTCCAGGTTCTGCCTCAAAAAAAAAAAAAATCTTCACACTCCTGTGTTTATTCTGTTACCTGTCTCTAACAACATTTTCCAGGGTCTTTTAGGTGGCTGATGCACCATTAGGATACACGGCTGATGCTTGAAATTCTGCCATTTTCCACATTTTGTAAAACAGCTCATTACCAAAGGGTGCTCCTGTGCTGACATTTCTCTTGTGAGTTCTTCTCCTGCTTTCTCCTAGTTCTTCAGAAAAATCTTGATTCCTTTTTTTGTGCTTTAATACCTCTCAGTCACTGCTGGGTTCTTTTCTGCATGGAGGGGGTGAAACAGAACTTGATCATAAATAAAAAAGAAATGTGTCCCATTGCTCTTAAAACCACTCCACTCATGTTACACTTCTTCAACTCTGTCAGCCCAGTGATCTCTCCAGTCTTGGGTACAAATTAGATACAAAAAATTCTAAAAACAAATCCCAGGAGAGCAGTGAGGAAGGATACACAGACAAATCTGAAAGGTGACAACACCCATCACTTGTCCATCTTTCTGAGGCCCACATATTCCCTCACCTCTGATTAAAAAATGAATCCCTTCCAGAGTTTGGATTTGATTTCACCCATGGGAATGTGTGGGCAGGCGGGGTCTGGACCTGAACAAGATGAACAGCTCTGCTCTCTCCCCACTCCCCTTTGGCTCTTCTCTTGCTCTGACATTTCTTTGGAGAAATGGGGTCATTCTGGAGTATTTTGGAAAAAGGCAGCTGCCACATTTCCCAGCTGAAGGGAAACTATGTCCAGGATGATCTTCAGTGGTGGCAGATTTTTGAAGAGACACGAGGTCATTACTGAAAATTTGGCCACATGTGCCAAGGTCAGCCCACGAAAGCTCAGTGTGATGAGCAAACCTGACCTGGGTGTTAATTGATGAGGCCTGCAAACCCATCCCCTTCTAAAACAAGAGGTTTTCAGGCCAGTCTACGGACAATGGTGCCAAATTCCAAAGCTTGTCCAGCTCTCTGCAGCCATGCCTGCTTTGTAAGCTTGAAAATCCTCAGAGATCTGGGCAGAGGTGAGAGAGGAGAGGAAGGGTTGAACAGAGCCCCTGGGGCATCACTGATCAGCCCAGAGGTGCCTTTTGCCCATCCCCATTTTCTCCTTTCCATTTTCTCCTCACCGTGCTCCTGTGATTATGTAAAATGCTCAAAAATCAATGTGCTGACCACTCTAATATAGATGAAGGAGAACATTCCCAAAGTGCCACCTGCAGGGATCTTTGCATTCCATTTAATAAGATTATATCTCATCCACTGTATCAAAATTGCTGCAGACAAGCTCAGTGCTATCCCATCCACAATGGAAAAGCAGCCCAGAGAGCTGCTTTGGGAAATATTTGTCCCATGTGTGCTCTTTGAGAGCATCCCCAACGACAATTTCCATACAACACCTCTGACCTGAGCAGCCCCTGACCACCCCTCCACAGAAACCTTCTCCTCTGCCTCGCCATTGCCCATCAACACAAAGACAAGAGTTTTAACACCTTTTTAAATCCTTTTTGGGTGACAAATTTCACGAGACAAGCAGAGGTGGTTGGGGCTCAACCACGAGATAAGAAAAATGTCAGTGCCTATTTTTTACCTCCTCCTCAGATAAAACACATGCCTCAGAGTGGCCATTCACACTTGTTATTTTTTTCCCCTTCAGCTGTTTTTGTAGCACTTAGGGAATGCTTAGGTAAAAAGGTGAATTGTCATCACTTTTTACATTTCCAGCCTCATCAATGAACCGCTTGGACATCAGGAAGTTCAGTTTTTCAATTTCCATTTCTATGCAACCCTTGAACAGTTCCCTGTACCAGGAAGAGCAGATGACCCAGCAGACCTCTCTTTTGTAACACCATCTCTGATTTAATTGTCCATTCTGAGAAACTCAGAAACCATTCTCAGGATCTCTGATATTTCAACCACCAGACTCTCTAGGCCAAGGAGCAGTACTTAAATTCTAGAAGTGGGATGGGAATTATGGGCTGTTTTTTGAAGTTATGAAAGAAGTCCATTGACACAATGAAAGGTAGAACTGGAGTTAATCTGAGTTTGCCTTGAATTGAGTTATCCAGAACAAACCCAAAGACAAAACCACATTTACCTCTGAGCCACTAAATTTTTTCTCCCTCTTCCCTTCTCTCTTCCAACTTGACAGAATGGCAGGAAACCAAGATCAAGGAGAAACAAGCCACCAGCACCAAACCTCACTTCAGCAAAAGCCAGCCCTGGAAGTTTGTTGCCCTGTCAGCAGGAAAAGCAATATCAAGCTTTGAAAAATTAATATGATGCTCACTTGCTGTCTTGTTCCTCCTCTGCTTGTCAATAATTCTGTTCATTCCACGAATATTAAACCTGTTTGCCAGAGCCCTTAATGTGACAAGAAGCTGATGCCTGAAAGAACGATTACTTTCAACTACACATCATATTTAATTTATTACATAACCTGGTGTTATTGCTTTTATTGATGAACTGTACAGCATAAAATGATTATTTGTTAAAGATTTCTCTGTAGTAAAGGAAAAAGGGGAAAAAAAAAAGAATAAGAAAAAGAGAAAAATCTTTACTGCTCCAGAAAGCTGCTTGTAAATGCTTTTCTGAAAAGATTCAGGACTGGGAGTTACTGTTATTACCTGATTTTTGGCTCTTTGCACTGCAGAGCAGATCCACCTTCCTCCATCACTTAATTCAATCCCTCACTGACACAGGGACAAGCAGCAGAGAAGTAGAGGGAAGCTTTTCCTGATGGGCTGATGGATGTTGACCTCTTCCCTGCTCTGTGCCATTAAATCCAGGTACTTTGTTTGGGCAGGAAAATCCAAATCCCACATCTAAGCTCCAGCTGTGTTTTCTCCTTTGTTTTCCTGTGATGTGATGAGAGCTTATTGGTCTCTGCCATTGACACCCAGGGACTGCCATGGCCCAGCTCTGACACAAATGTTCTTCTGATGCTGCAAATGGGCAAAAGGAGAGATGAGATCCCTGCCTTGCAGAAACATTTACCCTGATTTGGGAAGGTTAGGGAATAATGGAGTTTGGTTTGTGCAAATGAGGAACAAAGGAGCAGACATACATTAGAATTAGGGCTCATATGGCAACTTAATTTCAATAAAGGGACCATTTCTTTGGCTTCCAAGATATCCCATGGAGTGGTTGGTATTTTTATGGATGCTAAAGGAAGCAGCTATCTTGGGTGACTACTGAGGATGCTGATGGTTGAATCACTGGATCATCCCCACTATTTGTTATTTTAGGACTCCAGTTCAGAGGCAAAAAATGACAATGTGAGAAATGTCTCATTTGGGCAAGTCAGCACTGAGAGGTTGTGGTCTTTCTCCACTGAATAACCCTCTAGAACTTCCACTGAGCATCTCTGGATCCTGGTTTCCTAATTCTAGACCCATTGACTGAGAATATCCTAAACAAAACTTATCAGAGCAGGAGAATGCAGAGGAGCCAAGAGGTCCCCAGCAGAGTGTCCCAGCAGAATATTTTAGTCCTGACACCATCCTCTTCCAAAAATACATGGCTTTAATTTGTTATGTGGTGGGGAGGTGTGAAGCTCACTCTATACAGAAACTGATTAAAAAAATCAAACCACAAAGGAAATGCACTACTCAGTCTCAAGTTTTAGAAATTAATTATGTGCCAATTCCTGAAATCATGATATTAGCTGGAGTTTTATCTCTGGTTTCACTCAGGTAGCAACACAGCATTTTGAACAGAAGGAATTTTGAAGTCTGCAAGCTAAGCAGAGATGTCCCTCCTGATTAAAAGGTGCTCTGCATTTCCATAATGCACTGGGAGAAACAGGGTCTCAGAAGGGTTCTTGGGATGGTTTGATACAGAAACAGATGTAATAAAGAATTCAACCTGCTGCTGAGAGACATTTCTCTGGAAAACTGATTATAGAAAATAACTAGTGATGGCAGTGATATAAGAAGCAAGAATTAAGAAATAAGGATGCCTGGCTTTGGATGCATTTCTACTCAGGGCTGATTGCAAATACCAGTTGAGGATCTTATTGCTTGGGCTTTTCTAAAATAACTTTTTCCCTGTTGAGGTTTTATTTTCAAGTCTTAGACCTCATGCTGCAGCTTCTCTGTTGACCAGGAAATTCTTAGAGGCTCTGATTCCATCCAGCTGTTTGAGTCCAAAAAACAGAAGCAAAAAATGAGATCAACTTTCTTTGCAGTGTTTCGACCCAAGCTCCATTTCCCTGGGTGAAAACAAAATTCAGGGGTAAAAAACCCCCAGAAATACAAAACCCCAATGGTCTGCATTTCCCAGAAAGACTCAGGTAATAGGAATGATTCAACTTTGCTGTTTCATTGCCTTCCTGACCCCTGCCATTCTCTGCCTTCCAGACACCAACAAGATCTTAACCAAGATTCTGGGAAACACGAGAGACCTGCAGCCTCTGATCACATAAAAGGGATAGAACAGGGAAAAGAAAAGAGGGGGAAAGCAAGCTAGAATAAAGCAGATAAGCAAAAAAAAAAAACGAAAAAAAAGAAAAAAAAGAAAAAAAAAAGCAAGCTACAGACCTGATAAGATTTTTAGGTGGTCCAGGGAATTTTGCTCGTCCCCAAGGCATTGGTGTTTGAATAAGAATTTTCCTACCCTGTCATGTGAGCACAATTTTGCTTTCTTCCTTTTCCCTGGCTCCATTCTCTCTTTGTCTTTTCCCTTCCATTGCTCTTTAATAGCAAAAATTGAGGCTCCTGCTTTGCAGAGGGCCCACTGAGCCATGCAGGCCACCACAGTGGATGCTTGCAGCCAGCTTTGCCAAGTAGGCTCTGGACTGTGACTGGTTTTTCCCTGAATCACTGCTCCTCTTGGCAGCCCAGTCAGTCCCTCCCACACTCCCTGTGCACAAATGCAGGTCCCTACCTGGCACAGCCATCCATCTTCTGAAGGACATGAAATATGCCTCACTAACACCTGTTTTTTTCTCACCTCCCCATCCCTCATTCCAGTCATCCAAATTGAACTCTCAGGTAATTAAAAAGAGAGAAGATATGGGAGATACAGGGTGTTTTGGGTTTGTTTTCAAAACTCTCCCTTATCTCTGAGGAATTCACTCAGGAGTTGGTTTCTCAACCCCTTTTTTATTCCTTCTCTGGTGACTTGCTCTGTGCTGGGGATGCAGCCCTGACCTCCAGCAGCAGAACTTTCAACTTTCACTTTGCTCCCAGCTCTGTCCCTCAGTGCTCTGCAACTCATTGAAAACCCATTAATTCTGTCTGTGCCCTATCAGATTAAAACTTTTATTCAAGTAACATTTCAAATATCAGCCGCTTCACCTTAATATCTTTCTTCAATAACATTTCTGCCAGCTCCACACTCACATTCTGCTCCCCTGGGTGCTTGCCTTTTCTCTGAGTGTTGTTGATTCTTTAAGAACACCACACTCCACTCCCTCTTTCTGCTGATGTTCTCCACTGCATCTTGCTCTCTTCTACCCCATCTCCTCTTTCTCTTGCCCTTATTCTATTCCTCTCCTAGGAGGAGAAGCAGCAGCTCTTTTCTACATTTCCCAGTTCCAAATTTCATCCTCAGCAGAGACTTGGTGTTACCAGAGACTTCCCAGTTGGGAAAGAACTCACCCAGCTGCTTGTCCATCCAAACAGCAGCCACAGAATTTGCTGGGCCACAGATGTAGAAGCACAAAAATCTTTCTGAGTAACCCTGAAGACCCATCCCAGTGATTCAACCAAGACATTCCTGTTTCCACTGGACTGAGTTCCAACCTCTTAGGGCCAGATTTTAGCTCCAGAGGATAGGGAGGCTGTGAGGTGTTTCACATCCCCTGACAGGCCTGAGCTATGACTCCACAGCCTCTGTCACAAGGTTTTTGTGGGTGGTAGCTCGTTTTTGTATCCATCAGTGAGCCCCAGAAGTTATGGATGCTGCATGGAGACCATGACTCAGTACATCCTCCTCTTCCTCAGCCAACACCTTCCAGATTTGGAACAGCAGAGCTTGGATGTAGGTTCAGTGTCAGTAGGCACGGGCTTGTGTAGGAGACAAAAAGGGATGACAAACACTTGATGCCATTAGAAAGTCTCTTCTGACATCACTGAGGACCTTCCAGCCTCTGCCCAGAGGCAGAAATTATCTTGGAGTTTGTCAGAGCTTCTCCTTTAGTGTTAACAGTTGTCAGAGTGCTCTTCTTAACTTGTCCACTCCCTCAATCCTTCTCCCAGAGATCTGTGTCCCTGGGCTGCAGGGGGCTGGGGCAGTGCTGGGGGACAGCCAGGCTTCATCCAGGCACACAGGGCAGAAGCCAGAGAGAGGCAGAAGTGTGGGCAGGAAGAGGTGGTTATAATAACCCATAATAACCATCTCTGGCACAGGAAATGTGTATGTTTACCCAGGGAAAGACAGTGGGAAATGGGTTGGGAGAAACCAAATACCCCAGGGATGGAAGGGTCAGATCTGGGTGAGATTGTCCCCTTCTTGCAGGTCCCTGCCAGCAGGGGATGGGGAGCACAGGACAAGGTCTGGGTGGGACAGGGACACCTTGAGCCACCCTGAGGAGCTGGTCTGGAGGTCCTGGGCAGTGTAAAACAGGGGGAATTCTAAAGCTGCTGCTGAAGAGATCACTCTCAACTCTCATTGTGATACAAAAACAGCCTTAACCCCCCAGCCAGACACCACAGCAGACCTCTGTCTTCATTCATGTGCTCAGGATGCTCCCACCCCACATGGACTCAGAGCTCCCCCCACACTGATTCCCAGCTGATGTTCCTCCAGTCAAACCACCACAGCTGCCAATCCCTGCTGATGCCACACATTTTAGGCTATGGTGCAGCCAAGCATTAACACACAGCCAATTTTGTTTTTTCCTGGGTGACTGAGGGAAGGGAGTTTGGTGGGGCAGAATTGTCTTAACGTTGTCTGAAATATTCAAGAGGAACAGACACAAATCTCTGCATATATTTCCTTCAGTGCATTTGAGGAGAGGTTGCCCACAGAGGGAAGGAATGCTCCATATGGATTTCAACCTGTGCAAGGTGGAATGGACTCAGCTGAGTAGTTTGCAATACATAATTAATCAGAGGAGTTTATCTGCTATTTTTGCTCATGGTTTTCTCAGATTGTTGTGTTTTGTTTTTTTCCACAGCCCTTCATTATTCAAGCATAGTTGAGGATTTTACATATATATATATATCTATCTGTATAGATAAAATCTCTAAAGATTTCTCTGAAGAGGTTTTAGTTGGTCTCAGTGTTTCAGTTGTATTGGGTGAGTTGAATCGTGTGTCCCTGGTCTTATTATTCACAATAGGAGGAAGTTGCAATAACCACTGAATAGCCATGCACATTAATTTTGGAATTCACATTCATCTGGAAAAATTCAGTGGGATGAATGTTTATTGCTGTTGTTGTTATTACTGTTTATTTTATAATGGCAGGAGGAGCTCCATTGTCCCTGGTCTCCTGGTGGACACCAAGGGGTGCAAGACAACTGAAGGAACTTTATTATGTATTTGGAGGATGCATTTCTACCAACGTTACCATTATATTCTTTCTGTCTGATATTTTTTGCTGAGCTGAATACTTAATTCTTCTTCAAGGACCAGCTTTAGCATATGCAGGGCCCTGTGTGAAATCAAGACAGCATAATCACCGAGGAAAATTATATGGAGGGGAGTATTGGAGGCTGGAATTATGAAAACTATATATAAAAAAATCCAGACCCATGCTGACTCCTTTCTACTTCCAGCCATTTATCTAGACCTGGGCAAGCAGTACAAATAAAGAGCAAATTAGTTGGATTTGCACCATTACAAAGTAATCTTAAAATAATTTATTTTACAGTTTCCTAATCATCCCATCATTAGCAGCTCAGTCCACAGCCCAATTGTGCAATGTGCTTTTATGTGGGTTTGAAATTTAAAACAAGTAGAAGGATCTTTCACAGTAAAACTGCTTCCAGAGGCTGGTGATGGCCTAAAGTGAGGTGTTTTAGGAGGAAGGATAGCACCCTTATACCTGCTTTACCTTGTCTCTCACTTCACAGCGAATGGACACAGGAAAATCTTTCTCTGTGTTTCTCCTAAAGCCAAGTCCCAGGATTTAGACCATTTTTGGACCAGGGACTAAAATTCTGTCACTGTTCAAAGCAATGGCAAAACTCAGAAAAGTCAATCCTCTAATGATGTCTACATTTTTGAAAGAAAAAAAAAAAGAGGAAGGGAAGGCAGAAGGACTACCTGTGATGTCCAAGAATAAAGAGCCTGCAGCCTGGAAATGAAGCCCCCTTTAAATGAAAGCTGGAATCCCCAGAATCTAAAGGCATCCTGCTTAATTAGGCTCGTCTGCAAAACACAGGCAACAAATGCTATTGTGAGGCAGCTCCTGGGGTTTATTTCCTTGTTTATTTGTCTGTTTGCTTCTGAGCAGCCGAAGAAAACTTCTCCAGGGACCTGTTTGATTCCTCTCTGGACCTGTTTGATTCCTCTCTGCAGTCTGGGCTGGAATATTGATCCTAGAGAAGAGATGGGTGTTTGGTGTCTGTGTATTGGAGAGGAGATGTGAGTTTTGTGTACTTTGTGTCTGTGAGTATGTGCACGCTTGTAGAAATGCAGAAATGCTGAGAAAGGCTTGGAATTCAGCTGACAGCCCCAGAATTCACCTGACAGCCCCATCCCCTCCCCACAGCACCTCCTCTCCTCCCTTCCCCAAGCCTAAGCTCAGAGAAAGTCGTGTATTGCCATTGCTTCAAAACCCAGCTCTAATTTTCTGGCTAATGAAAGACGTATTGACAAAAGTTGACATTAAGCGGAACTAATTACACTGTAACTGCTGAATAACTAAGAAATAACTACCCTGTAATTTATGGTGCAGCATGGACTCCGTGCAGCAGCTTTCAGAGCTGCTCTCTCTGGGCTGAGCTCGCTGGTGTGTGAGCTGCAGAACTTTTCCCCTGCCAGGAGGATCCTCTGCATGTGAAACCACAAACACACTTGGCCACGGTTAGAGCACAAACCCAGCTGGGCTTCCCTCAGCCCTCCAAGAGCAACAGGACACTGACTGTCCCCATTTTATTCCTGGGTTTCATTCAAAGCCCCAATCCCATCTGGGATTCAGGCCCTCTCTCTCACAAGGAGCCCGTGCCACCTCCTCCATTGTCAGATTATACTCTTTTCTGACCCAGAGATGGGGCAACTGAGAGGTGTTTTAAAAACTTTTATTCTATTTTCAGTCTCATGTGAAGGGTGAGACAGTAAAGATGTTACAATTCACACCATCACAATCAGAAGCCAAACTATTTCCTAATTACAATCCATTATAAGTATGTCTTGGCCTATCAGCTTTTGACACATAGTGCTGCTAATGCCTTAAATCATCTAAAATCACCCCTTATGGGTCCTACCACAGTGCACCTTTCATAGTTCTATTTCCCCAAAGTATCCAGTCTCATTTGCAAGGCCATTCTTTGAAACTTGCTTCCAGTTCCATTTCTCTCTCAACAATGCCCATCCTATTCCATGGCCTTTCTAAGCCAGCATTCTCTACAAATCCATTTCCCACATTCTATCAGCTCCCATCGTGGATACCAAGGGCTGGGATATATAAAAGGGCTGCTGTGGGGTCAGGTTTGCTGCCTGTTATAATTGTGGCACCAAACTCGTTCCTCTACTCAAATACTTTGTTGAAAGAGGCATTAGCCATGAGCTGGGAGCAGGGGAAGCCAAGATTCCTTGTTTTTACAAGGAGGGTGGGGTGTTCCAAGGGACAACAGGGATCTCTCCCATACATCATTGTCACACAGCAATATCAGCATCCAGCTCAGAAGATTATGTGCCCTGTTCCATCTGATCAAACTCAGAATTTCTTAGACTTCATCATTAAAGCTGATGAGAAAACAGGCATTTGCTCTCCAGAGAAATCTGGCAACTAAACTTTTGTTTATGCCTCAGATAGGATCAAATCAGGAAATATGGGTTTGAAATATTCCTGCTCAGAAGTGTCTTGGGGTGATTTTATGATGACACTTTATTCCCTAATTGTCTGCTTTATGCCCAGAAATGTTTGCTGTGGCTTTAAGGTGGACTTGGGGGTGGCACAGGGAGGTTTGGGCTCCTGCATGGCTTGGTTCAAACCCTTTCTCACCATTTGGTTCAAACCCTTTCTCACCTCCATGTGCTCCAAGTGATGCAGACCAGGATCTTACATTAGTCCTTTTGTTGGATTAGTTTTTGCTTGGCAAAAAGCTTTTTTTTTTTCTTTCCCCACCTTTTTCCCCGGACTCCAGTAGAGATCCTTCAGTTGTTGTTGGATTTTTGTTTGTTTGTTTGTTTTCAGGTTTTTTATTTCCCTTTCCAGCAAAGGAAAGGACACCAAAACCCACCAGCTTCACCTGCTGTGAGGAGACTAATGCCAGAAACGTTCCCACCTATTCTGCTCCTCCCCTTCCCTGAGACAAAGGGGGCCAGCTGCCATCTCTGCCTCCAGGCCACACGGCCTGGTGGGGCATGGGGGTTAAGGTATTGAAATTTCAATACCTAGCATTTATTTAATCCTTATCTGTGCCTTGCAGGCACCTTTTTTTTTTTTTTTTTTTGTTAATAAACAGTTTGTTGGGTTTTTTTTGTTTCACCGTCACCCATTGGTATTCATTTCTCTCATTGGCAAACAGGTTTATCAAAGTCCTTCTCTTTAGAGGAAACACTCATTCCGGGGTGTTTTCTCCTAAAATTTGTCTTCAAACCAAGACAAGAAGTTATGGCACCGCCTCCTGAAGTGCTTCATTTTGATATTACTGAAACACAGTTTAGTACTGCAATACTGGATGGGATATGGATATGTAAGAGAATAACATTAAGATTTTAATATAAAAGTGAAAACAAATGGGAAATGGAGCAGGAAAAAGTTGAAATAATAAAAAATTTAAAATCCATTCTGATTTCAAATTGATTCAATATTTTGCCTTTGAAATGTCATTGGAATTAGAGTACTCCAATGAAGCATTAACAATTTTACCTATTACCTAAAGAAGAACAGCATTTTCCCAGGGGAGAAATGTTCCATAGACCAATTTACAACTGAGTGCAAATCACAAAATTTTTAGCCTGGAAACTCTTCAGTGCAGAAGGCAGAACTTTGTGTTTTGGTGGTACAGCTCCAAGCACAGCAGGACAGATCTCCAGGCACCCCTTCCACTGCAAGCACAAATAATAGAGCTGTTGGTCAGGAGATTTACTGATGAGCCCCAGAGGAAGCTATAGTGTGCATAAGAAAACCAGAGAATTTGGAGGTAATGAGAGAAGGGAGAGAGAAAAATCACTCTGTGTTGGAGACAGGAAGACAGGCAGAGAAAAGAGAGTGAGATTGCAAAGATAGACAGGTGGGGAGAAAGAGAGAGAGGTGCAATTCAGCTCCTGCTCCTGCCTGATTCGTTCCACCTCCATTATCATGAACCAGAACAACTCATTCTTCTTTTTTTTTACCAGAAAGCGTAATAATGTTCCACAGGTGAAGGAGTTATCTCAGCTTTTCTCTTTTCCAGCAAAGCTAACACTCAGTACATGAAATAAAGGTTATCTTGAAAAATAGACGCTGCAACTCGCATACAAAGGAAGCCTTTCCTGTGACAAGGGAGTCTTTTCTGAAGGGGTCTGTTAGGTTTTGTGCTCAGAAGAAAAAGGGGAAGAAAATGGAATCGACTGCTTAGTCCCCCTGCCAGGTTGCCAAATTGACTTTTGAACAGGAGCTGGGAGACTCTTTCCCGTGGCATGAAGAGCAGGTTAGCCCTAGGGGGATGGCAAGGACGGGGATGAAGAGGAGGGCAATGCTGCTGGCCATGCAGGGGATTAGGACAAAACACACCTTTCATGTCTCTCCCAAATCCATGAGGTCAGGCAGGGTCTGAAAGGCAAAGGCCCTGTGTGCAGAGTCTGAAATGCACAATGAGGAGCAGGAAAAGACAAATCTCACATGGGTTGTGTGTCAGGATGACTGAAGCACAGCACACAGCTGCCCATGCTGAGAGCGGTGGGTGCCCAGCCTGTGTGCTCAGCACCAATGTGTGCTCAGCATCCCTGTGTGCTCAGCATCTGTGTGCTCATCTGTATGTGCTCATCCCTGTGTGCTCAGCATGTGTGTTCTCTTCCTGTGTGCTCAGCACCTCTGTGTGCTCAGGATCCCTGTGTGCTCATCTGTGTGTGCTCAGCACCTCTGTGTGCTCAGGATCCCTGTGTGCTCATCTGTGTGTGCTCAGCATCTCTCTGTGCTCAGCATCTCTCTGTGCTCAGCATCCCTCTCTGTGGGCTCAGTATCTCTGTGTGCTCATCCCTGTGTGCTCAGCATTTGTGTGTGCTCAGCATCTCTCTGTGCTCAGCATCTGTGTGCTCAGCACCTCTGTGTGCTCAGCATCTCTCTGTGCTCAGCACCTCTGTGTGCTCAGCATCTGTGTATTCTCATTCCTGTGTGCTCAGCATCTCTCTGTGCTCAGCATCTCTCTGTGCTCAGCACCTCTGTGTGCTCAGCATGTCTGTGTGCTCAGCATCTGTGTATTCTCATTCCTGTGTGCTCAGCATCTCTCTGTGCTCAGTATCTCTCTGTGCTCAGCACCTCTGTGTGCTCATCCCTGTATGCTCAGCATCCCTGTGCCAGTGCCTCCACGTGTCTCCTGCTATTCCCTGCCCCTGGCATCCAGCCTGGCAGGGCCAGGCCTGCAGAGGTGGGAGTCTGCTCACTGCCATCACTGAAACAAACACATAATGTGTGTTTTGATTCCAACCTGTGATCAACCAATCAATCAATTTGATCAACCCTGTGAGCTGAATCTGGGCATCTTTAAAAAAAACAAAAACAACAGGGTCTGGAAAGAGAGATAACTTAAACCCTCATTTAAATGACTAAATACAAGGCCTGGCTGTAGTTTTTTTCATGAAAGGCCAGTGTGAACTGCTACACTTTGCCTTGTGCCCTGAAATCATTAAATACCACACCAAGCCATACAAAGGGTTCCACAGGACATGGCTCATGGTGGCTCCTCTGAAGTGTCACTGATGATGAGGATGAAGAGGGACAGCTTCTGGGCATCCTCACCAGGGATCTCAGGTGTGTATTTAGTATTCAGCAAGAATAAATCTGGATGTGTTCACCCCTAATTTCCTTGCAGCAGCCTCCTGTCACTTTTTTGTTCTTAGGTACCTACAAAAGCCCTTACAGAACGGATGTATTTATTTTACTAGCAGCTCCTGTCACTGTGATCAGCACTTGGGTGAAGTATGGATTTTTATTCTCGCTGAATTTTGTTTTCTTTTTAAATAATTGACAATAATTTTGTGAAGATCCTGAAGTTTGTCTTTCCTTACATCAAACTGTTGGAAGTGTCTGAGCAGCTCTAATGTTCACTGAAACCCTGGAAATGTTGACATAACTCACAGTGATATCATATGCCTTGGGCTCAGTTGTGCAGCTCAGTCAGTCAAAGATTCCCTTGTTTTGAAGGCACTGGACACCAGTGTGGCTGTTGGTGACACACTGCCATTCTGGGATTGGGAAATGAGGCATTTTTAAAATCCTTCCTTCCACCTCTCTGAGGATCCCTTCCCATTGTCTGCAGTGAGGCACGGTTCAAAGACTGTCAGAGCACATAAACATGACACAGTAACTGAGAACATCAAAGGGTATTATGTTTTCCATACATAAAGAGTGACAAGCTGCCTAACACTTTTTTATTAAAAATTCAGACAAAAAAACAATTCAAGAAAAATCAAAGCAAAGTCTCCAAGAGAGAGTCAGACACCACACGTTTGTTACACGCTCTTATCTTTTTTGCCTTGCAAAGTGTCCTTTAAACTCTGCTCCTAAAAATATATATCTAAAATCCTATTTTCAGCAGTTATGTTGTTTATAGAGGAAAGAAAAGGTATGTAAGTGTTGGGGGGAGTCAACTTCTAGAATGGAAACCTCAGCCATTCCAGGAGACAAAGCTGGAAGGAATCCTTGGAGATTGCAAAGTCCATCACCACAGCCACCATCTGTGGTTAAAACTCTTAAATTTGGATTTATGGACTCAATTCTGCTGCTATAAAGAGATGAACCAGGCACTGTGGAGAAAAGTGAGGTGTAAGGACAGAAGACATGAGACCCTCTCAGTGGCAAAATTACTGAATCAATGACATGTAAAACCAATGTGAGGCAAAGAGGAAAATCTGTTGAGGGGAAGGGGTATGAATTTTGAAGAGCAGAGGCAGAATAGAGCAGAGGCAGCTGATTCTCTGCCATGGAAGGCCTTGGCATGAGCTGGGTACCCTTTGAAAAAATGATAGAAATATTAAGGAAACATTTAGTGTCAAAATCACAGTGAATTGGGATCAAATTTAGCGAGGAGGTTTGGACCAAAGAAAAGAAAAAGGAACAGAAAGCATTTTGAAAATCTTTAAACATTTCAAAACTTTCTTAAAAGACTTCTAAGTGTTTTATACTAAGCACTTCTTTGTTTCACATCAGCATTTTCATTTTAAAAATCAGCTTAAAATAAAACCAGGTGAAGAGGTTAAATAACTTTGAGAAGAGACCTTCAGATCTTAAGCAAATGCAGTGCTCCAGATTAAACATGGGCTTGCACTTCTCTTTAAATTCTTTCTTTTCCTTTCATTCCCCTTTTAAATATATTTTCAAACTCTAAATGATTTGAAGTGCATTTTGTCCTTTGACACTTTTCTTTGGCTTCTTTTGCAAATACATATTAAAAAAAAATGTTCTTAACTTGGGTCTTATCACTGATAACTGCTGGAAAAATATAGAGAACCAGCTGTTGTTTGTACAGAGTTTGAAAGGGCTTCAATAACACTGTTAACAAAATGGCCAAAGGGACTGGGGAAGACTCAAGGACAAATTCCTACATGAGCTTCCACTGGAGTATTGAAGGTGGTTCATCACACTCCTCAATTCCCTCCCTTCTCTGCACATCCTCCTTCCCAATCCCTGAAATGCCAACACATTTTAATCGCTCCTGCTGCCTCTCTAGGAAAGAAATGAAGCCCCAGGTAAAGGTTTCTGTGCTCAAAATGACCACCTGGTGATGGCCTCGAGTTTCCTGCTTGTGCAGCTTGTTCACAGGATCCAGAGATTATTGGGTTTGCTCATCCTTTGTGCCCTCTAAGCTGTTGCTGGAAAATTGGGGCCTTTTGGGGGGCAACCAAAACCTGTGCACAGAACATCCCCAGCTAATCCAAACCAGAGGCAACTGAACTGTGATTGGACTTGATTTGATTCTTTTTTTTTTTTTTTTGTTCTTCAGGGGATGGTGTTCTCTCTGTTCCTATTTACAAGCCAGGGGTTATTTGAAGTGGGTTATTTATTTATTTATTTATTTATGCACTTCTATTATCACAAGAACCAAATTGCAGCCTTCGAGAGAGAAAAAAAATGTGTTTGTGAAGGGCAGTGGTGGGGGGGGGGGGGGAGCCAACAAATTAAAGTCAGAGAAAGGGGGCTACATCTTTATCAAAAGACAACATCAAATTAATTTCTGTCTGGTCTCAGGAACTCATGTAAAATTTATAGGCTGTTTGTTAATTTTGCTGTAGTGCCAGCAGCACGGGGTGTTTGTGATTCAGGGGTGGGGAGGGAGAGGAGGGGAAGGGGGAGGCAGAGCAGAAGCACAGCAGCCTTGGCCGGGCTGACAGGGATCCGAGCGTGGAGTGACCTTGCTGAGATGCCCCAGCTCAGCTGGGATGTGAGTGGGAAGGCAGCAGGATGGATGGATGGCCTTGGATGGGCCCTGCTCCCTCCCTCAGCAGGCACTGCCTGGCTGCTTGAAATTCCAGCAGTGTGCTCAGCTCTCGGTGCAAGGCTGCCCTTTCACCGCCGCCACAATGACTGCTCTTGCATAACCCAACAGCCCATTCTGCAGCCTCACAACTCAGGAGAGAAGGGGAATTAGTTCTGTGTGAACACACCTTCTTCGCCCTTTCCCCACCCTCCTGTGAAAAACGAGGATCACTTTCTATGTAAAGTTTAAGAAATAGGTTTAATAGAAACTAAGACAATTAGGAGATAGAAAAAAAGCAAAGCAAGTCCACATCTTGCTGTATCAGAGACATTCTTTAAATACCCTTTCTATTGCATCAGTCTGTTGAATATTCATATTTTTCCACAAAGTAGTTTCCATATTCCAGGAACTGTTTTGCATGGTCCCTCCTTGGGTTTGCCTTTTTAGAGCCATGTGTGTTTCTTGGCTGTGTCTTCATTATCACCTCCAGCTTGGGCCTTGGTCCAGACTTTCTTCAGATGGGAGATGCTGATAGTTGGTGTATCAATAGCAGGGTCTTCTTTACATGTTCACTGGATGTTATCCCGACCAAACAGACAGTTTAAGCACACTATATCAATTACTACCACTATGCCTAATTTTCTTTACTAATAGCAGAAATAAAAGCTTATATCCTTACTACAACATTATTAATCATATAGCACACACCTTGTGAAAAACCAACTTTATAATATACATTTATAACACTCTTCTCCCATCTTCTTTGCTTTTTGTTGAGTTCTGGAGCAGCACCATGGAAGTGTCTGAGGGATTTGTGCCTTTCCCATTATCTCAGCAGGACAAGGGGCCACAGTCTGAGGCAGCTGGAAAAAAACCAGAGAGGTCTCCCCAGAGACTTAACTGAGGTGAGAGAGGACACTCCCCACCAATGCTTTACAATGGCAAGGTCGTTTTCATTTTGTTCTCCAAAATCTCTGCTGGAATTTGGGATTTGCAGCTTTCTGGCTTTGATAAGCCCCATGTTTCTGCTGGAACCACAGGGAGCATCAGTGGGAGCATCACCAGTGGCATATTCTGATTTCTGACCTGGGCAGAAATGCTTTCAGAAGCACTGAGAGATTTTCAAGGCTCCCACCATTGTGTGTGGCTGGTAACTTAGCAAAGGTCAATAGTTCCCCAGCAATGTTTACTAAAGGAAGCCTAACACCACATTAGCAGCAAAAAAATAAACAAACAGAACGACTGGAATCAGGTGAATTTCATTTTCATTTCAAACTTTCCAGCTCTCAAAGAAACCTCAGGCGTCTGGGTCTTCATTTTAAAAACATAAGCTGGCACTTCTGCAAAACTTCCCAGCTGAATGAGAATGCATCACTTTAAAACAGACCTCTAGCACTGTGTTAAAGACTCCCACTTTCCCTGTTGGCTGTCCCAACATTTTAAAAGTCTTCCTAAGCAGGCATGGGATTTTTTTTTTCTTTCCTTTTCTCCCTCCTTTTTTTAAATTTCAGAGTGTGTAACCTCAGCTACCAGCCCAGGATGCTGACCTGGAGATGGATGTTCCCAGTCCCATAAAGTGATTCCCATTTTCCCATTTATTTCCCAGCTAGAAAACAGGCTTGAGCAAGTCCTGTCCTACAGATGTACAGGAAATGACCAAACCAACAGAAGATTGAGACTAGATTAATATAGAAAAGAATATTCTACATCATATTAAGAATTCACCCATTGCTCCCCACTAGACCAGAGATTTTATACCAAGGAAAAGAAGGAGAAGGAACATGCCAGTGGGGCCCTTCCTCCACTCCTTCCTGCCAGGAATGGTGTGTCCTCATCCTCACAGAGCCTGGGGAGGGGAGGAAGAGAATTCCTGCCAGCCAGGGGCGATTTTTTTCCTCCACAAGCCACGGAGAGGAGCACTGTTCTTCATAAACACACTTCAAAGATGCCACATTATTAAAAATACATGGACATCATGTGGATCTAAGCTAAATACATATGGCCTTTGATTGCTTGGCATTTCCAATTCATACAGGAACATTACTGCCATGCATTATTGATGATCACAAGCGTTTCTCTGCCTCAGACTGAGGACACCTCTTCCCCTTCTCCCTTCCCCGCGTGCAGCACCCTTTGCTGGAGACTGAGCAGTTTAATTAAGCCGTGATTAAGTGTACACACACGCCTGACTGTCACCGATTTAGCTCAGGAAATGCCACTGCTGTGAGCTGAGCACTTCCCGCTGGCAGGGAAGTGTCCCCTCCGGGTGTCCCAGCTGTTCCCCAGCAGCGCCAGCACATCTGGCCAGATGTGTGTGCCCCGAGGGCACAGCCCGAGCTGCTCCCCAGCCCTAGGCAGGCACACGATGCTCTGCGGGGGGAGAGCAGGGGTGGGCAGTGGGGAAAGTGAGCTGTTGGAATTCCTGGCTCTAAGGTCAGGGCAAATAAAACTCAGGAGATGTTTTTGAAGCCTCACTCTGAAGTTTATTATCCTTATCTATCACAAACTCATGAGATGTGAGCTCTTCTTAACAAGTCTAGAAAGTGAGTTAAAATGGTGTCTGTTCAAGGCTATTTAAGTCCCAATTATTCAATAAACAGTTGGCATCTATATTATTTATTCTTCTAATCCAATTGTGATCACCCAAAACTCGCAATGAGAACATCTTTCACTTAATTAGAGAAAACCACCCAGATTTGTGAGGAAGAAGGAAGAAGAAGGTGCAACAAGACAAGTAATCCACACCCAAAGTTTTCTGTCTTGGCTCCCATATGTCACTATACACTAAAACCCCAAATCTAAGTTTTTCACCCTGTGAGATCACATAATGTTATCCAAACTACACCCCCATGATCCCAGTACTGTCACTCATTTTTGGAAGCTTGTTTTAAGGCCTTAGGTCAAATGCAGTACTTCCCTGAAGTTCTGTGCCTGTCAGGACAGAGAGTCCAAAATTCTCAGCATCCAGAGTTCCCACATGGAGCCACTGGTTCAGCTTGGAAGGGCTGGGAAGGAAGATGAACTGTCCTCACTCACTGGGTTTAAAACCAACCTGAGGGTGAGGATTTACTGAGATGCAACAGTTGGGATACTTGTGCATGGGATGAAGGGATAGAAATCAGTGCTGAAACCTGCAGAGCCTGATCTGTGCTCTCTGGAGACCTGGCCATGATTGTTTCTGGAAAAAAGAGCAAGCAGCCAACTTTCTCCTGGTGCATGGATTCCCCTTCCTTTCAGGAAGGATGTGCTGGATGCAGGGATGGGCTGGGCACAGGCTGCTGCCTCAGCCTGGGAGGGGAGCAATGAAAAAATGTTCCCTGGCTCAGCCCAGGGATTGGAACCTTGGGGTTGGAACCTCTGTCCCTGTGGGACACCCTGGGCTGGGCTCTCCCTCACCACACACCTGGGCAAAATCTCATCCCTCCTTTCTATCCCACCCTGGGAAGTTCATGTATCTTCCTGAATTTTGTCCTTTGACACTTTTCTTGAGCTTCTTTTGCAAATATATTAAAAAAAAAAAAAAAAAGTTCTTAACTTGGCTCTTATCACTGATAACTGCTGGAAAAACATAGAGAATCAGCTGTTGTTTGTACAGAGTTTGAAAGGGCTTCAGTAGCTGTTAACAAAATGGCCAAAGGTCCAAAATGTTGCCTCTCCCTGGACTCTCTGTCCACTCACTGCTTTCCTCCTTCCTGGCCAAAAGCACAGCTGGGCCCTGTGTGCTGGATGTCCCCTTCACAATGGACAGGTCACCCTGATCATTTCTCTGTCATCACGTGCAGCCCTGGCTGCTTTGGAGAAATTCTACACAAATACTCATGTCTCTCTGTTTTAGTAGCAGTTCCTCACATACTCAGTCATATTCCCCCTTTTATTCTTTTAAAAAGGAATTATCCAGAAGCAAGAATTTGGGAGGAGTAGAAGATTCGGGGGAAAAAAAAAAAAAAAAGAAAACCATTACAGCTGAGAAACAGCTCTTGAAACTTATTAGCTCATGACTCATCCCTCTGAAAGGAGCTCATACCTTAATTTCATATTTCTCTGCTCAAATGGAGACCAAAGCATAAACTGAAATGAAACTTTACACTAATGGCTTCTTAATTACACCCATCTAAAAGCAATTACCTGAGGTTTAACAGATACAAAGTTCGGGTTGACACGGTCAGTGGAAGGGAATGGTGCAGCAGTGTCTGGGAAGAGATGGGCTGTGGGAAAGTGGAACGGGAAGATCCCAAGGCCAGGCTGCCTCTGCTGCCTCCTCTCCTCCCCCTGGGCTGCAGCCCAGCCCTGCAGTTGTGCAATCTCCCTCTGAGGGTGTGCAGCACCAGGCAGATACCCACAGGGAGGGATATTCCTCAGGAATTCACTTTTGCAGCACTGGGATAAAAATTCGTGTCATAAAACTCCAGCATGGAGGACTTGGCAAATGTGGCACCAATATTATTTCCCTCTAGGAAGCCACATCTGCATCCCAGCTCCTGCCTGGAAATGCTTCTTCCTTCCACCTCTCCACCTGCAAGAGGAGAACCATTCCTACCTGTCCCAGGGTGCATTTTAAGAATTTCTAATTTCTTAATACCTATTGAAGATTTTGAAATTATCCACACTAAGTTACCACAGGAGACCAAGGTGGTGTCACTGCTGTTATTATAAGTACTATTATTACTACTACTGTGAGTAGATTTCAGCGATGTTTTGCTCACAGTTTAATGGTTTAGCACTAATAAAGGGACTTCAGCAAACCAGTGGAGTCCAGGCCAGCACAGCAGTGTAGGTTTCCCGTACAATATCTGGGAGGAATTAACTTCCAGGAGTGGGATTAAGAACAGGCAGTACACGGTGCTGGGAGCCATGTGAGCTGGGAAGTCGTGGAGGTGGATTTGAATCCCAATTCTCTCTAGAGCTTTACTCCGAGCTGCAAGGAAACAGCTCCCAAAAAAGATCTTGCACCGGTTGGTGGCTTCGTGAGGAAAAATAAATTTTGGGAGGAATAGCCACTGCTTGATGGACTACCCAAGCCTGCCCAGCCCCACCTCGTTTCGTGGAGCCATATCGCACCACTGAAGGAGATAACACAATTATTGGCTAATTAGAGCCATCAGACAGCGTTCTGCAATGGCAGGCGTTTAATTGACTTCCCCATTAACAGATAATGATCAGGCTCTGCCTCCTGCCAGGGCGACCCCCACTCCTCTGCCCCCCTGAGACGAGTGGTTGACCTGAAAATGAAACAGCACAGCTGTCCTGAGTTCATTCATGGCTAACACATCCCTCCAGTTTGGCCCGGGAAACAAGAAGCAGACTGAGAGAAGGAAAAGAGAGTGAAAAGAAAGAGAGGGAAATGAAAGAGAAGGAAAAGAGAAAGAAAAGAGAGAGAAGGAAAAGAGAAGAAGGAAAAGAGAGAGAAAGGGAGAAAGAAAAGAGAAAGAAAAGGAAAAGAGAGAGAAAGAAAATAGAAGGAGAAGAGAAGGAAAAGAGAAGGAGAAGGAAAAGAGGAAGAAGGAAAAGAGAAGGAGAAGGAAAAGAGGAAGAAGGAAAAGAGAAGGAAAAGAGAGAGAAGGAAAAGAGAAGGAAAAGAGAAAGAAGGAAAAGAGAAAGAGAAGAGGAGGAAAAGAGAAGGAAGAGAAGGAAAGAAGGAGAAGGAAAAGAGAGAGAAGAAAGGAGAAGGAAAAGAGAAGGAAAATAGAAGGAAAAGAGAAGGTTCCTCTTTGCCTGCCCAGGCCAGGCTCTGACAGAGCAGGGCTGGCACAGTGGCAGTGAAGGTGCACAGCCCCATCCTTCCCCTGCCAGCTCAAAGCTCTCCCCAGCGCCAGCCCAGGATCCTGCTTGCTTTCCTTCCCCCCAGTCTGTTGAGTAAAATAGTTTAGAGAACACAAATTCAATTTCACAGCTTCTTTCAGGGTGCCAAACACCTGGTGTTTCCTTGCCCTGGAACTAAAGCTGAACATTTCCATCATATTTCACAAGACATAACTGGGCTCAATGCTCTTGTTTTGAAAGAAAAGGGTTGAATTCTCTTTTTGAGCTTGTTTCTCTGCAGTCAGGTGTGATTTGCTGGCCTCAGCGAGTCCATTGGATTCACTTCCCTTGGAAACTTGAAACAACACACAGCTTGGTGCCTTGGTGTACTGGGATCTTCTGTGAGAAACATTTAACTCACATGCTGGGCTCTCATTTGGGTATTGAGCACTTGGGAAAAAGGCAGAAGCTCCTGTATCTAGGCATAAATCCTGGTGAGGCTTTTAAATGCCCTTGTGATCCATCAAATAAATAATTTTTTCCAGAGGCAGCAGCAAGAAAGCCAAGTTGCCTTTTTGTCCTGTAGCCTGGTAACTCGGATTCTTCACCAGGGACTCAGAAAGAGCCCAATTCCTCCTGGCTTTGGGACAGTGCTGGGCAGGAGGCAGCAGGTTCATCACATAAATGGCAGCAGACAGAGCTGGGAATTGAGGAACTTCTGCACAGCTCAAGAGCAGCACCAGTTTCAGACTCTTTTCTCTGCCAGCTTCCCCAGTTGAGCTGCAGTTTCATTACTCCTTCCTACTGCATAAAATGTGCTTGAAACTCTAATTTATGAAAAAGTTGTTTGGGAAGGACTGACAGAGAAAAAGAAACTTGGTTTCCTTAGGAACCAATTTAAACCGAATTTCTGCTAGGTGTGGTACCAAGAGTCCTGGGCTTTCCACATCTGCAATTTTCCTTTGCTGTGGGGAGGATGAGTTGTTCTCACTCACTGGGTTTAAAATCAACCTGAAGGTGAGGATTTACTGAGATGCAACAGTTGGGATACTCGTGCATGGGATAGAAATCAGTGCTGAAACCTGCAGAGCCTGATCTGTGCTCTCTGGAGACCTGGCCATGATTGTTTCTGGAAAAAAGAGCAAGCAGCCAACCTTCTCCTGGTGCATTGATTCCCCTTCCTTTCAGAAACTTACCTGAACTCAGTTCAGAGGGCTGTAAATGCAGATGTGAGACTTGAGAAGGCTTGGTGGGAAGGTGTTGGTTATTGTGAATTCCAGGGGTGAGCCTGTCCCTAGGAGCAGCCAGGAGGGAGGAGATGCAGGCAGAGCTCCAAACCAGCACCAACTGGGGCCTCCAGACGTGCTCACACTGCACAATGAACCCCACTGTAAATCAGGGATGTTGGTGCCATGCTGACAACAGGGCATCACAGGAACACAAAAGGACAGCCTTGGCAAAGAAACCCAGAGGTCTGTCATGAAAAAAATATGCAGGAGTCTACATTTCTACCATGCTCACTCCCTGCTGTGTTCACTGGGGTCTTTTTTCTTGTTGAGAGCTCAGTCACAACCCATCCAACACATGCAGGGGGCCTGGCTGCTCCCTGACAGCCTTGCACAAACAGCCAGTGGTGGGAAGGGAGAGAACATGAAGGATTGCCATGATCTGATTTTTAATTCCTTTTTCCAGGCAAGTGGATAAAGAGAGAAATCACCCCCAACTCTGTCTCTCCTAAATGCAGGTCAGCAGATATGTGACCAATAAAAGCAAAAAAGGCCCAGTTAAGCACTAAAGAATAAGGGAAGCACTGACCAAACTGCATTTCTCTGGCAAATTATTTTCCTGTCTAGACTGGTTGTCAGATGTTGTTTTGTTGTTCTGCATGCCCAGAGGCCAGACCAAAGCTGGGATCCCCACGTACAGGCAGCTTTGTTTAATGAGAGACAATCCTTGCCCCCAGGGAGCTGTAATCAGAATAGGCAGGACAAACAAATGAAATAAAGTCGCCATCTTCATCCTGTGAGCACCATTGGAAACAGGACCCCAAAGAGATTAAGTGGTTTGCCTGAGGCCACCCAGAAAACCTGTGGCAATGCCAAGCTAAAAAACAAAACAAAACAAAACAAACAAAAATACCCACACAGTCTCAGAATCCTAATGCCAGTCTTTGAGACAAATCTGGCCATGTCTCCCTGTTTCCAAGAGAATCCAAGGAGATCCCAAAGGAGATCCCATTTAAGGCACTGCTGTTGTTCTCCTACAGCTGCATTTCTTCCTGGAAAAATCCAGCTTCTCCTTCCTTACAGGACCTACAAATGCTTTATTGCCTCCCCAGGGTGGGCTGGGAGGAGACGATGGAGAGGGGCGGAGGGAGGAAGAGTCGCCAGCCTTTCTGATGCTGGAATGTAAATAGTGCTTTGCAAAAGAGCTATTTATCAGTGAAATTACAGAATCCGTTTGAAGATTCCCCCGGAGGACTCGCTAAAAAGATGGCTTGTGTGGAACTTAACGAGAGGTTTCCTGCAAACACGCCCGGGCTCCGTGTAGGCAGGAGCACTTTGCTGGGAATTAAATCCGCGCTGGAAATGTTAATAAATGCAGACACATGTTCTCGTTTGTAGGACGCGCTGTGCCTCCTTTATTTATTTCCTTCATTTCATTCTTCTGGATGTAGCTGCGACGCCAGCCCCTTTTGCCTGACACCTCCCTGGGGGGAAAGTTGTTGTCTCTCTTCTTGCCATCCCTGGGCAGCCCCTGAAGCTCATTGTGCTGCTGCTGCCCAGCCTCCAGCCAGCAGCACAAAGGGACCTGCAGGGGACTGCATGGCTTCTTTTCTTTCATTTCAGGACTGGATAGCAGCTTTGATCCAGCACCAAAACAGGGAACGAGGCTCAAGAGCAGCCGAGGCAAAAATGCTCTTCTGATGCAAAGGAAGAAAGGATTCCCCCATCTGCTCTGCTAGCAGAGGGGTGGAAGGGAGCCAGGATTGTTTTCCAGAGATTTCAACCTGGGCTGACTCTCCCTGTCTGTCTCATGGCTGAAGACCCAGGTGCTTCCAGTATGGAGCAGCTGAGATGTTTCTGCTCTCTGGAACAAAAAGTCCAGTTATCCACCTGGGCTGACTCTCCCTGTCCCGTGGCTGAAGACTCAGGTGGATCCTAGATGGAGCAGCTGATATGTCTCTGCTCTCTGGAACAAACAGTTCAGTACCAACCTGGCCTGACCATCCCTGTCTCATGGCTGAAGGCCCAGGTGCTTCCTGTATGGAGCAGCTGAGATGTTCCTGGTCTCTGGAACTAATAGAGGGTGCTCGCCAGCACAACAAAAATTGATAAAAAAACAAAGTCAATTTTCTTCCTCACTGGAAGAAAACCTAAACAGAGTCATCATTACATCATGTCCTCATCTTTACAATGACTCAGGCCAGCATGGTGGCCTTTTTGTACCTTCAGATGAACCCTGGGGATGACCTGAAGCCAGCACTAGAAGGTGGCCTGTCCCTCACATTTCTAGGAGATGAATACATCCCAGTGACCTCATCCAAATGCTATATATTTATTTCCCCCTTTTTTCTTCAGGCAGCTCCCCTAGGAAAGAGTTTGGCTGCTTTCTAGAACAGAGTAGGTGCTCAAAGCTCTGCAGATCTCTGCTGAGGTGCTCAGCTTTCTTGAAAAGCAGATATTTCTATTTAAGAGCCCAAATCAAGCATACATTTCCCTTTGTAGGAAAATTTAAGTACAATTGAATCAAAGATGCATTTAAGAGAAATAAAATGTAAAAATTATGCCTTCATTTCTCCACAGCAGCCTGCCAGGTGTCCCTTGTCCCCTCCCCACACAGCAGAACACAGAGCAAAAGGCTGCAGAAGCCTCACCCTGGCCCTTCCCTAGATGAGGTTTAGTACCTGCCTGTTCAACCACCCCCTCCTCTGTAACTGCAGCTGGTTAATCTTCCTCCACAGACTGCTAATTTGCTCAGCCCCTTCCCTCTCAATTCTGTATTAATTACCTTGTCTCTAGAGTTAATACTCTGCTTCTCCCTTTCCTCCCACACAGCCCAGAGTGCTCCAGCATCCCCTTCCCCACAGGGCAGCTTCTTCGGGGTGTCTGCAGGCAAACCCCGTCCCATCCCTCCCCTCAGTGGTGCAATTGCCCTCCAGCTCCACCAGGCTTCTCCTCCTCCTCCTATTTTCCTACTCCTCTTTTTCAGTTGTATTTATTGCAGAAGAAGGGAGAGATGAATTAAGCAGACCCTTGTGTCTGTCTAAGGGCAGCTGAGCCAGACTCATGGGCCCAGTAAAATCCAGGAAAGCCAATGATTGAAACGCAGCCTTGGATCTAATCTTTTTTTCAGTTCATATTATTCTGCCTTCCTGTAATTTAATTTACAATATAATTTCATCTTCTTTCTCTAAAGCAGAACTTCTCTCTTTATATGTACATATATTTTTTTTATCCTGCCAGGTTGGATTTGTGTCTGATTTTATTTTATTTTGTTAAACAAGGAGGCTGAAGTCACTTTATTTCCTTGAATAGAGCAGGAGGATAAATCATTGTTGGAGATGTGCTGAGGCATCTTTCCAAAATGTGGATCTTAAGAGTGGATGGAAGAAAATGCTTTAACCAGGCATTTTGACACCTGAGTGAGGGATTGTCCCTTAAATATTGGGTGTATTATATCCACTGAAGTATATTACAGCACATTAAATATTGATTCTTTGTTCCTTCTGGAGCTGGGAGAAATATTTACAGGTGTATGAAACTGCTGGAGAGGTCAGAGACCTTTGTTACTTTATTAACCAGTTCTTTCTAACAAGATTCCTGTTCCCAGCTGGGAATCAGAGCCCACAAAACACAAATGAGCAGCAGTAACAGTGACCACAAACCAGTGCAAGCAGATGCTGAACAAGGGGACCTGTAGCCCTTCCCAAAACCTTTTTCCTTGCACTTCTTGGTGTTTTCACAGCCCAAGTAAATTTTGCAGGGAAAAGAGCTGTGAAATCAGTAGGTGTGGGATGGATCAATAGTGGCAGGAATGAGCCACCCCCCTATTCAACACAGAACCAGACAAACCTCCAACTAAATAAAAGACCTACTTTTTCTACATACCATGTTCTCTCTCTTTGCCTAAAGCTTTGCAATATCTGTTTAGTGTTCAAAATTCAGTTTAATTCCCACCAAAAAGAAAGAAATTAAAATAATTTCTAGTTTTAAAAAAACAACAGAGAAGAATCATGACACTTTCAAAGCAATTTCAAACTATTTCAAACGAGATGGTTCTGGTTACCACCAGCCTTGGGAAAAAGAACCAAGATCACTTTTTGTGTAAACAGTGAAATATCTGCAGTAGGAAAATTTTCATATCATTGAGAGCAATAGTGTTTCTTCTTCACCACTGTTCTAGAGAGTTCTTTGATGAAACATTCACACTCCAAATTGGGTTGAAAGCTTTAAGCATTAGAAATTTTCTCCAACTTTTGTTTGTAGGCAAATTCCCTTGCTGCTTGCCAACTTGCATCCCAACTGCTGCAATCCGTCTTGGAATGGAAGAGAAATGTGTTACTCTGCCTGTCAAAGGAAGGGCAGTTTCATTTAATGTCTGGATCATATTTCAATATCCAGATGGCCCCTTGGCCATCTTGCCTGGCCACAACAAAGCAGCTCCATTTCTGTGACCATGTCATTTCTGACATCTTTGTGCAAGAGATCTGCAGCATCCACAAGCTTTCCCACCTGTAGCCCTGGTTCCATGCCTGAGGTGTTTTGGTTTTCTGAAATTCTTTTCCCAGGGAATTTTCTGTAAACAGGAGAAATGTTTTTGTAACTGTAACTTTGTTATTCATTCCTTTCCCTAGGAGGGACTTCTTCTTGATGTCCCTCTGGTCTGACCAATGTGATTGAAGAGGTTTGCCTTTGTTTCACCAATCAAATTGGTCTGTGTAAAATAGTATAAAAGGGGGATACATCCCAAAAATAAAGGAGTCATTTTCAGCCTTCTGATTCTCAGAGTCTGTGTCGTTGTGGTGCAAAACAGCATCACCCACCAGCTTTTATTTGATGGGCCTTGCTTCAGGTCCTTGCATTAAACCCCAAATGGGAGTTATTATCCTGCCAAGGGGTTTCCATCTCTGTTCCACCATGGAGACAATTGATTCATCTCAGGCCAAGGCAGTGTGACAGGTATATCCATCCCTTCAAGGACAATTCCCAGGTAGGATGGGCTGCTAAATGAATGCACCAGATTGCAGCTGACACCCATAACGCTGATTTTCCCCTCTCCTTATAATCATAATGGGATCTCAGCAATAGAGATGGATTTGCTAATTTCCATCTCCTCTCTCCTTTAATCACTGTCAGGCATAAATTAATTTCTCCTTAAAGAGCTTTCAGGTTGAGATGCTGTCATTGCACAGTGTACTTAAAGGTCCTAAATCAGGGTAATCCCAGGACATTTCCTGCCCAATCTGAGATTCCAGAGCATGCAAATATGTGTCATTCCAGCACCATCACAGGCCTTTTTCTTGGGGCAAGGGAAAGGAGGAAGAAAGTCGAATTCTTAGTGTGAGACATTGAAAAGCAAGGTGAGAACTATGCTACAAATCAGCTGAGTGCTGCTTCTCAGATGTCCTCCAGGCCTGTACTGATCCCAGCTCTGTCAAACAACAAACCTGAAAGTGCAGAGTTGCAGCTGAACCCATTGAAGATGGGGAGAGGAGCCTGTCCAGAGGAAGTTCAGCCCCTGCAGGACCTGAATTGCCTCCTAGAAGAGTTTGTCTTTCTTTACTGCTTTGGGATTGGCTGTGCTTCTTCTATCAGGTGGATATTTCACTTCAGGCATTTTCTGTGCACCTGAAAACCAACACAGACTGAAAGAAAGCAGGAAGCCTCTAACAAAACCAGAAGGAATAAAATCATTAAGCAAAGAGATCATTTTCCTTAAAAAAAAAAAAAAAAGCTAGTGAATAAATTATCATTCCTTTTCATTAAAAATTCAGTGGAGATGAAACTGTGTGTGGTGATAATGAGCAAATGTTTATATTTGCAGAGAAGTGTAACTGCATGGATGGAAAGTTATTGATTTAGCCTCAGCTTTCACGAGTTTTGTAGAGCTCTTTGGATGGATGTCTGTCCAGCTGGCTGCACAACTAGCAGTGGAAGACTTGTTACATCCTGAAAAATGCCTACAACACATGAAAAATTATTTCCAGGGAAATTTTAACTATTTTTTTTACAATAGTTACTCCTTAAGAGAAGAACTTTAAAGACAGCATCCATGTCATTCTGCCTGACCCCCAAGTTTTCAAACCACTGAAAATATAGGAGGGGGAAAAAAAGCTCACAAACCTCTATTCAGTGTTTCAGTTTGTCTGAAAGTTGCCTTTCCTCAACAGAAATACTGACAGAGTGAAAATTGCTTTCAGACTTCTTAGTTTATCCATTTTTTAGCTTCTCATAACAGATAGGAAGTTTAAGGGGCAGTTTAAGAGTAAATAACCTAGCTGGAATTTGTGGGAAAGCAGAAATGCCTAAGATTATTTTCTTTATTCCTCCCCCCATTCCATCCAGTTGGTGCTCCATGTGTCTCCTTCAGAAGTCCTGCTTTTTCCAGCCCAGACATTCTTGGTTTTCTACCCTCTGAATTCCTAGTCCTTTCCTTTCCCTTTTTGCTTGCCCATCTTTTTCTTCTCCATCAGTGGGTCTCCACGGAGTCTCCCATGGTCCAGGCTGCCCTCAGGGAATCACTCAGGATGGAAAAGGCCTCCAAGATCACTGAGCATGACCCTTGTCCCCAGTCCAGAGCTCTGAGTGCCACATCCAGGCCTTCCTTGGACACCTCCAAACCTCCCTGGGCAGCCCCTGCCAAGGCCTGAGCACCCTTTCCATGGGGAAATTCCTCCTGATGCCGACCTGAACCTCCTCTGGCACAGCTTGAGGCCGTTCCCTCTCCTCCTGTCAGACGTGAGGACACTGACCCTGATGCTTTGGGAAGGCTGAGCTGGAACAGAGACTGGACAGAGCTGGAGAATAAGGTAGGAGTTTATTGAAAGGCCTTTAGGGTACACCTTGGGCAGGACAGGGCCTGACCAGGGCTACACCCAGGGTGGACCCAAAATGGTCACAAAATGGACCCAAAATGGACACAAAATGGCTGACCAGTCACAAGATCTCACACGTTTGTAAGTTTTGCATATTGGGGTTTAATTGTCCAGTTCCAGCTCCAGGCTGTGAGGTCTCATCCTTCTTGTTCCTCCCTTCAGCCCACCCTTGTTTGTGCTTTTGGGCCTGAAAGTTGTCCTTGGTGTCCAGCAGGAAAAGGATTTGTTTTGCCTCCCTGCTCTGTGCAGAGCTGAGTGACACTGAACGTGAGCTCAGAGCTGCACCCCTGGACAGCACAGAACCTGAAATACATTAAAGCTCAAACTTAAGGCACCAACCCAGTCTCCCATCCCTGACTGACTCCACTTCCCTCTCCTTTCCCCACCAGTGCTGTCTCCCAGTGTTTCCCAACACCATTTCCAGGCTCCCCGGCAGCCAGTTGGCTCTTTTCCAAACGAGGCACTGAATGGCAAACTGCAGAGAGACACACTGGGATAAAATGAGCTCCTCTTATTGATTTTTCCAAACCAATATGGCACTGACGCTGCCTCTTTGTGCCATTTCCCTCCTCTGCCAGGAGGCATTCGCACCTCGTCCATCATTTTAATTAGACATTACACCTGACACAAATGCTGAGTTGATTAACCTAAAAGGAGCTGAATGGGTTGTGGGATCGTTAACACGGGGCCCCTGACACCCCATAACTCACTCCAACGTGTGCTGTTGCACAAACTCACAGCTCCTCCAGCTCGCCCGCCGAAGCCACGACGCCGAGTAATGGCACCTACAGAGAGCTTTTTACGAGGCTGCCTCACATAATAATGCTATAAAAGCCAGATTTAAAAGACAGATTGCCCTGGACTCCACAGACTTCACTTTTTAATGTTTACATAAATGCACCTTTTCCGCGGTGTTTTCAGGTAACGGCCCTTCCCGAGTCGTGGAAGTCAAGGCAACCATCAGCTTTGCCTTCCCCAAAAAAGCTGCTCTCATCAGGAAGCAGAGTGATCTTGTGGGATTCTCCTGTTGCTGGGATGGAGGGCAGGAGGCAGGGAGCAACCCACAAACACTCATTTGCTACAGCCACGTTCCCCCCACCGTGAATTCCTCATTTGCAGGAAAAGTCTGGTGTGAGCAGAATCCATCCAGCCTTAATGTGCCTTTGTAACACCACACTAAAGGAGAAACATTAAGTTTTGGTGTCTCCAGGAGTGTTGCCAGAGGAACTATTTTCCTGTTGAGATGGATCTTCCAACTCACATTTGAATTTGCCCAAGACTGGAAAAAACCTACATCAGCCACTGGCTGAGACTTCCCAAGTACAACTGAGTCAGCCCAGCCTGGAGCAGAGGAACCATAAACTGCACAGATTTCCCTTTGTGCCTGAGAAGGAGAGTAGCTCAGGCTGCTCCAGTGCCAGGATTCCTGGTTCAGTTGGGCCATTTGGTGGCACATGAAGCTTAGCTATGGGCGCAGCAGTACCCAGGGTTTTCCTGCCCTCATGTCAGTCCAGTCAGACTCCACTTTTGGGAACAGCAAGAGGATATCTGATCCTTCTTTGCCAACAACAAAAAGAGGAGGGCTGAGAGATCATTAATGTATCTGCCTATCTGTGTTGGAGGGGGAATAAAAAAAAAAAAAAAAAGAGGGACTTGGTATGGCTTAATTGGTCTGGGATGAGGAGATATTCCTCATTCAGCAGGCAGGACTCCACTGAGATTGAGGAATTGCTGGAGATGTATGAGTCCTGATGAGATCCCCTGTTAGTTAGCTGGCAGCACTGATTTTGCCATGCCTTCCTCTTCCACTTGTTTGTTTAGCTTTGCCCTGCATTAAAACCTGTCAAACTTGCAAACGAGACAATGTTTTTTGATTAGGCTGCTCAACTGACAATAAAGCAGAGCTAGGAGAATTTCCTGCTCTTCTAAAGCAGAGAGAAGTTGTGTGATTCTATAAGGATACAGCCAAGGTACATCCTGAGAAAAGGAACTTTTTGGATTGATTTGAGATGGCCCCAGTGCTGCCCTGAGCATCATCTGAAGTCCAAAGTTTCCCATCATCCCTATAGTTCACACAGGCTCAGGGAAGACCTCTGGAGCCTCACAAAGGTGTCTCTGTCTCCACTGGGAACAGTCAGAGCCATGGATCTCCTGAAGTCCAACCCTGACACCATACCCTGCACTCATACAGAGACAGCAGTCCCAAGGCAGCCAGGGTTGTGCTTATCTTTTGAGCTTTATTGCATTTTGGAGATAGAACAGCTTGGTTCATGCCATGTCAAAACACTGCTGACAGCCCAAACTTGGACATCAGCATGCAAGGTAAGATCAGCTGCTGCTGTGAGCCTGGGATGTGCAAGGATGAGGCATTACCAGGACCCCCTCATTGTCTCTCTGGTATTTAAATTCCTTTGCAGGACCATTTTGCACAGGACCCCAACCCCTAAACAGTGGAGAGATGGGCAGAAGGTGACAATCTGCTGCCTTCATATCACTGGCTTGTCATAGAATATCCTCAGTTGGAAGGGACCCACAAGGACCATCAACTCCAGCTCCTGGCTCTGCACAGGACACCCCCAAGAGTCACCACAGGCTTTTTTCAGAGTCTGTCCCATTGCTGGTGAGGAAGCAATGAATCACACATCCTGAAAAAGCCTACTCCCACATTGCCTGGCAGCCCAGCAGTGTGGAGGGAGAGGGAGAGGGCAGCCACAGCTGGGCTGGGGAGCAGCTTCCCTTTGAATTCCTGCTCTGCAGCACGAAAGCAGCTGTCCTGCCAGGCTGAACGAGCACAAGTGGAAAACAGTGAGTGCAAACACATCTGTGCTGGTGTCAGACACGGGGAGATGTTGGTGGTGTCGGATGACAATGTTGTTCAACCCTCTTCCCACGGAGGGTGACAGAGCTACCTCCTCCAGGCATCAGGAGATGAGGGGAAAGAGAAACTGCTCTGCAGCCTGGGGACAGCTCAGGCTGTGAATTCCAGCAGGGCTCAGCTGCACCCAGCTCCACTCCCTGCATTCCCACCAGAGCAGAGCCCTCAGTGCAAATGGGGAAATTGAGAGATGGACACGAGCCTGTCAAAATGCTGGGACAGAGACACACCCCTGTGACATGGGGAGGGATGGGAGGGATTGAGGAATAACCAGACATAAAATTGCTTTTGCCCAAGGCTCCTTGTGTCAGTTTGCATGAGTGTGCAACACAGGACAGCAGCCAAACTCCAACACAGGATCGATTGTCCTGAAGGGCTCCTGATTATGCTTTTTCTGGACACAAGAAAAGTGTGTAATTGACCACACATCCTTAGTTCAGGCCAGGTAATTTGTTTCATGGAGAACAGCTCCATCTTTCTGTTCTCTCCTCCACCCAGCCTGCTGCAAAGAGCCTCCTTCTTCCCCCTATTTGCATAAGTGATGATGCAGCCATCCTAATTATCGAGGGAATCCACTGCTCCCCCCTTCCAGCACCTCCCCCCCCTTTGCTGCTGCTCTTTCCCTGCTGCGGGTTTTGCTGGCAGATGGAAGTGGAGCCTCCTCAGCCCACTGGCTCTTCCTTGAAGAAGAACAAAGTGACAGCCCTGCAGGCAGCCGAGCCACGGCAGCATGACTAATGCACGTCGGGAGCATCCCAAAGGCCAGTGTCAAGGTTGTGCTCCCACAGCTTTGCTGGGGGAAAAAGGGTGCTGAGCACAGGCTGGAGGGGCTGCATTGTCCCCTCGCGGGGATCAAGTGTGTCCCCAACACTGCTGAGCTCTGCAAGCTGCCTCAAGGCCCCCCTTTTAGACCACAGTCCAAGGGTCAGGGGAAGGGAGATCTGGAGCATCCAGTTTGGGAGAATAACCAGCAAGGAGATGAGCAAGCTCATGCATATGGAAGGATGACCTTACCAGCTCCACTCAGTGCTCTGCACATCAGATGTGATTTGCAATCAGCCATGGCCCTGCTTGTCTCCATTTCCCCCTCAAGTCCTGTTCTTGCAGCACTGCTTACATATGGTTTCACCCATGTTTTTTGATTTATCTGTCCTACTTCTCTGCCCCTAACCCACTACCTCAGCAAATTAGCATTTACCCATTATGCCCTTTCAGCCAGACATTTCTGGCTTTGTTTGTCTTAGGATTGGGTCTTCCATGGTGTACTTTTTAGTGCTATTTATCTGCCTGTGACAAAATAGGTGGCAAAGTCCTGATGGCAAATCTGCAGCCATAGCAAGTCCTGTTTAGCACAGTCCAGTCTGTACATAGCTCATTTTTTTATGTACATGGCATCAGATGGGCTACCCATGTGATCCACTTCTGCTGTGTGCCTGGAAAGGCTCCAAAGAGCTGATGAACCAATTGGAATCGCAGACAAGAGTTTAGTTATAGTCCCTGGGGGGAAATGAGGCCTGTGTGGAAGGAAGTAGGACAGGGGAGATGAAAATAGTCTATCAGGAAAGCAAGCCAAAAACCTGCCAAGCTCCTCCACCACACAAACACAAGGCAGCCTTCTCCCGTACTCCAAGCCATGAGCTCCTGCATCCCACAGCCATCAGCTGAGCTGTCAGTACACTCAGCACTTCCAGGACATCCATTTCAGGACCCAGAGCTGCAAATCATGACAGCCAATTTTGGGGGTGTGCAGCAGCAGAACGGGGGAGGACGGCAACCAGGTCCATGTCAGCAAGGATAGACTGAGCACCTCCTCCTCTGAGCTGGGCAAGGCTCTGGGATCCCACAGGGGCATCCTGGTTCTGTTGGGAAAGGGCACCAAGACAGCAAGTCCATCAGCTCCTCTCACAGCAATCTCCTGCAGATGGACATTGCTGGGCAGAAGGGCAGGGCTGACCTGAGTCTAGTTAATGCTTTAAGGCTATAGCAGCTCACACCTCACCTTCTCTAGAGCCCTGGCTCGTGGATCTGTGCTCAGGGATCACCCTCTGTTCTACCTTCTTGTTAGAGATCTGTTCTGTCATTTCCTACTTGCTCACTTCCTCCTCCCAGCCAGCATCTCAGTTGGATCTGACACGCTCCATCTGCAAATATCCCGCTCCAGCCTCCCCAGGGCGGCCGCACAAACACTCACAGCTCCAGCCAGGGAAAAGGCAAAATCCCTCCTGCAGTTGGATTCCACAAGAGCCTTTCACCAGGCTCTCATGCCCCAAACTCTGGCCAGATGGCCTCACCACACGGTGTCCCACCACATTTTGTACGTAGCAAAGGTGCCAATTATCTCTTCCTTCCTCGCTTTGAAATCATCGCTCTCTCCACAACACGCTCTTTCAGTTGTCCTGCTTTCCACATTCCAGGTTGGCAATTAGAATCTGCAACCTCTGAGCTTCTCTGCAAACTGATGAGCTGCTAAAAATACAGCCCCTGCAGGCACCCATTCAACTTCTATTTCTGTATTTTTTTATTATTTATTTTTTTACTTTTTTTTAACCAATTTGAGATGAACAAAGCACTTCAACAAAGGGAAGGAGAAAACGCTGTGATTGTGAAGATGGATTGCTGCCACTTACTTTGTTCATTTTAATTACACAAAGTCATCACTTAGTGGGAAGCCTCGGGATAGGAAAAAGGGAGCACAAAGAAGTTACCATATCCCACCTCCTTATTTCACTATGCTTCATTTTAAAGCCTCCCCAACATCCTGGCAACAATACCCGAATTAGCACTTTCATAATTTTAAATCTTTCCATACATTACTCACATGCTGTGTCTTTAGCCTGGAGAGCCCAAATAACCCAAGTGCTCCTGGTAAAAATCAGAGTGGATCAGCAGGAACAGCCTCCTCCCAAACAACCACACCCTCATCCCTCTATGGGAGGCTACAGAGTTTGTTTAAAAACTTCTCTTAACCAGTCCTCTTACTGCCACCTCCTAAGCTGCCTCCAGCTGGGACATGAGATTGGAAATCAAGATCCTTCAGGAAAATTGAGAGGTTTAAGGCAGGAAAGTTCCAGCTGGTGCCTGTGTAAGGGCAAGACCCAGGACTGCCTCCTTTTGCCTTTGCTATTAACTCACTTTGCCACCTGGGGCAAATAATATTCCTGTTACTGACTCCCTGATGGCACACTAAGGGTCACTTAATTCCCCTCAAGTTATTCAGCCTGGCACCCCTGCTTGCCTAATGCCAGGTGTTCTGAGGAGCTGCTGACCCCAAAGTTGGGCTGCCCCAGAGGGTTGTGCTCTCAGCCAGCACAGGCAGGAGTGCAGTGTTCCCCTCCCAGGCGCTGCAGGGCTCACCTGAGGCACCCATTTCACTCTGACCCAGTGGTTTTGCAGGGGCTGAGGGAAGTCACTGCACTCTCTGTCCTACAGTGACAGCTGGGAAATTACAGTGTGCCATTTTCTGAGCAGAGACCCAGGAAAACCACTGTCCTGTTGGACACAGAGGGTTCCCACTGGGACAGACCTTCCACTGGTGGCACTTCAGCTGCTCTTTGGGCCTTTTCTGTGTGTCTGAACCACCCAGACTCAGCTCAGAGGATGAGGACAGCTTTCACCATCAGAGCATTTTTGCAGAGAGAAGTTTCTGTATCTAGGATTGTTTCTGATGCCAGAATTCCCAAATCCATGAGCTCTCCTTTACCCTGTAGCAAACTGCCTGGTTTGGGGGCACTGAAGGGGATTCTGCCCCTCCTCCCTCTTAACCATGAAGCACCACCAATCCTCAAATAAATTCTCTTTTGTTTCCCACATCTGCCTGAAATGTTCCTGGTGGGCCAAAACAACTTCACAATCTTTGCCCAAGCTTTCAGCTCCGTCTTTGTCTTCCTAGAAGTTTCCCCAAAGGCCTGATTTGATTGTAACCTCACAGATCCCATTAATTTGCACCCAAGCACTATTTGTAAACTCTCCCTGGTTATTGCTGTGACTTTGCAGCTTTAGCATTGAGTGATTTTGGTTTTCACTCCGGGATTTCTCTGCCCATTTTCTGAGTAGTTGAGGCTGTGTTTAGATTGTCTCTCCTCACACACCAGTTCCCACCTTGTTTTAAGTTTTATGCGGATTTTTCCCTGTTTTATCTCCAGTAAGGTGTTGCCTTTCTTGTTTAACTCAAGGGTTTTGACTGGGTGTCCTTCCCCCTCCACAGCCTGGGGATTGCATTTCCATTTGCTCCACTGCTTCTGGCATCACTGGGAGCTTCCCCACAGCCACTAGCTGGTCCTTATATTGTTTTTTCAACATTCTTCTCTGATATTTTATATATACTCTGAACATTCTGTTCACAAGTTTGTTCCCACACTCCCTTGTTAACCCCTTTTTTTTTGGATTGTGTTCAATAGATAAGACTTTCACTTCTGTTGTTGCTATTTGCCTTAAAATATTTACAGAATTTCTTACAAGTTTGTTTTTCCTCTCCTCTTCAGTTTTGCATTGACCTTCATAAGTAATTTTTTTAAAAAATAATTCCACTCATTTTTCCTTCTTATTTTCATGCACAGGTAGAATTAGATTTGGATGAGTCAGAATTTCTGTTTCTAACAGAGCTCTTGTAATTTTGTTTCAGAGAAAATCTGATTCCTGAAGATACGCCAAAGTTTTGAAACTCCTTACAAAATGGCTTCACTACAGCAAGTTTTTAAACAACCCAAGTGATTTGTTTAGAAAAACATTGACAGTAAATTGACCTCGGAGGCAAACTGAGACATAAAAATTGTCATCATCATGAAAGTTGATCCACTTGGCTGTTAAAAATAACGTCAAGAATGATAGAGCTCTAAATTTTAAAATAATGTCGTTAGGAATGAAGGTTGTGGAGAAGAGGTGAATGTGAGAGGATCCAGCAAGATAACACTGCAGGAAGATGAGAAACACTCAGTGTGGGCAAACAGAGGACTGTAACTAAGTAATAAGTATATTTGCTGTTTCAACAGCAATAATTTTCACAAGTTGAGAAAGATTACAAGCAAAGTTGATTACAAAAAAAATTGTAGGCAGAGAAAATGCTGATTGCAAATTGGTGATTCTGCAAAGAAAGTTTATTAGAAAGTCAAAACCTAACCACTACAATTTCATATGAAATAAAAATGCAGGTTTAGCTGGAATCCAAGCCTTGCTCTGTTTCAAAAGAAAAAAAGCAATGGAAAACCTCTATTCATACACAAGGATTACATATGAAAATTCAAGGTGGGCAGTGGAAAACTTGCACCAAAACCCTTTGAAGAATTAGCTGAAATCCATTTTGGTCTGCTGACTTTAATTTCTAATATCTGTTCTTTCTCTAATATCTGTTCTTTACTTACACAACTGCAGCTCTGCCTCCACTATCCAGAGGCATCCCATCCACAGAGGTGTCCTTGCTTTTCACCTGAATGGCTCCTCTGACCCTGTCCTGGTCTGAAGTGATCAGTTATCACGAGCAGTGGGAAGAAATAGAAGTTGGACTTGATGATCTCAAAGGTCTTTTCCAACCTAGTTAATTCTGTAGTTAATTCTGTGAAATAAACCCCTGGAAAAAGAGATGGAAATGTGTTTGTACCCAGGGAGAGCAGGCCAACCCCATGAGAACAAGGTTGTCTCCCTGTGACTTGCTGAAAATTCTCCCTGGCTGACACAGACCAGCCGAGTTCCTGGGGATCTGTACCCAAAAACAGCCCCCCAAACACAGCAGTTGTAGCCATCTCACACAGCACACGTGGGAAAAGCTCTCTTTGTGCCAAGCAACCACAGAATGACTGAAAGGAGGAGTTCAGGGCCATTCATTCAGTTACTCAGTGTGATGGACCTTAGGCAAGGATCTGTATCCCAGCTCTGCTGAGGGGAGGCTGAGCCAGCTTGGGCAGCTCCATGCCTCAATTTCCCTGCCTGCACTAAGGAGAACACCTCTGACCTCCAATGGAAAATACTCCTGCCCAGGACTGTCCTGCTGTACTTTTTAAAGTTATGCACAGTTTTGTCTTTCCCCTCCTACTCCTTAGAGCTGCCAGCAGCATTTCGTGTTGCTCCTCATCACTCAGAGCTATTATTAACACCCTTCTGGAGACATGAAATGTATCTACACGCACCCCTGGTAATTAGACCAAAAATCCTCCTCGTGCTGATGCAGCTCTTGCTGAATATATTAGGAGTAAAGCCAGCGCTAAAAAGTTTTTTGGAACTTGATAATCACACCTGAGATCAGAATGAGAAGATTTTTTGCTGCACAGAAGGTGAGCAGGGAAAGGTGGGAGTGAGGAGCACTGTGTGAGGACTCAGCCTGGCTCCCTGCGTGGCTGTGGCAGTCACAGATGCCCAGTGTCCCCTGGCCAGCACAGCCAGCCTGGCTCTGGCACAGCTGAGCTGCTCTGCAGGACCACGGGCACGTCCTTGCTGTGAGCAGCCTGCTGTCACGGGCAGTGCCTGCTCTGCTCACACCTGCAGCTGCCTCTGCTGGGAAATAAACTCTGAAAAGAGCCACATCTCCTCCACGGCTCCCAAAACCGTGTTTGAGCTGTCCTGGCAGGTTAACTTTGCCTTCCTGACCTCTCAAAGTCAGGGACAGATGGTCAAGCCTTGTGCATTTGAAGGGGGGAGACTCAGAGCTTGCTCTGCACCTTTCTTTTGTGTCACATCCCTCTTACCTGTCCCAAAGTGTCTCAGACATGGCTGTTCTTGGAGCTGTTGAAGCTGTGGGGTCAGGGTGGGATTCAGACAGTGGGACTGAGCTGCTGGGAGGGAGGGAGGGACACCCCATGTCTCTTGCTCACAGCTCACATCCCTGTTCTTGCATCCTGCCCCTGTGCAGGTCTGGGTGTCGGAGGTGAGGAACAGGTGTGTGCAGGGAGAAATACTTGGGGAGGAAAGCATGGGAAGTGGCTGTGTGATGCTCCTTTTCCTGTGGCCACCCATTGTAGCCCTGGTTCCGTGCCTGAGATGTTTTGGTTTTCTGAAATTCTTTTCCCAAGAAATTTTCTGTGAACAAGAAAAGTGTTTTTGTAACTGTACTATGTTATTCATTCTTTTTTTCCTGAAAAAACCTTCTTCTTAATGCCCCTCTGGTCTGACCAATGTAATTAAAAAAATTTACCTTTGTTTTCACCAATCAAATTGGTCTGTGTAAAATAATATTAAAAAAAAAAACACATCCCAAAAATAATAAAAAAAATCATTTTCAGCCTTCTGAAGCTCGAAGTCTGTATGGTTTTAATATAAAATAGCCTCAACCCATCACGGGGGTACCTGTGGGTGATGCTTTGAGGATCTATGAATGCTCCCCCTGCCCCCTCAGCCATGCTGCAGCACTACATACTGAGCTGCCAGGACCTGGCAGGCCAAGATCCTTGGGAGGGAGGTTGTGTGGAGGAAGATGACCTCTGTAAGTGAAGAGCAGCACTTCATTGCTTTTCAATCCTTCTGCTGATGCCGGTTCACAAGCTGCAGCGGAGTCCAGAATACACCTAAAAATAAAACAACACCTGGGCCCTGTGCTGCTGCAGGGGGCAGGCAGGGTTTGCAATCAGTGGTGTTGGGGAGTGCAGGGCAGCAGGCAGAGGGTCAGTCCCCAGCCCTGTGCTCCTGGCACTGATTGCAGGATGTCAGGATCTCCCCCAGAGCACGTTTCCCCGCTGCTCCAGCCAGCACGTTGTCATTCTGGGGTGGAGTGACACACAGAGAGGAGGAAGGTCGTGTTGTTCCTGGGAGAATGATGGTTTTCTCAGTGGCAGGGCATTTCTGGTGTCTTCTGGGTGCATGTTCTGTTGGGGCAGTGTCACATGAACAGCTGGGCAGTCAGACTCCATGGGAGGGACTGGGATATGTGCTCTGATTGATATCTCAGACAAGGAAATCCCAAATTTGGGGTCACAATGCTCAGTGCTGCAAGACACTCATGAGGGTTTCTGTCACCCTGATCTTTTCAGCCTTCTGATGTCTGCATTTTTGTAGTGGAGTTTCTCACAGATTTTCATGTAAGCAAAGTAATGTTATTGTAAACTGTTCTTCCTGTTTATTGTTCCTCTCTTGAGGAGGGGCAATTGATGGATTTTTAGTTTGACCAGTGTGGCTGGAGAGGTGTCAACCTCATTTGTCCAATCCATGGTCATTGTCCAAAATCTATATAAACTGAAGTAAGAAAACAAACTTCTCTCTTTTTGCCCTGAAGACCTAACTGTGTGTGTATCATTTATTTCATGTCCTATAGCGACAGGTTTCTCTCATGTTCTGTCTGTCATGGCTCAGAGGCAGGAATCAGGTTGGAAACCACTTTTAATGAAAGCATCAGCATTAGCAAGGACTTAGTGATTGTGGGGCTGAGGGAGAGGGAAAGGGAGAGCAGGGAGACTTCCTTGTGCCAAAAAACCTCTTTGTGACAATAGCAGTGAGCATAATGTTCTCCAAAAGTGGGAGAAAGGGAGAAGGGGGAAAGAGGAGAAGGGGAGAGGAGGGGAAGGAAAGAAAGGGAGAAGTGGAGAAAGAGGAGGGGACAAAGGGAGATTTATCCATAGTCAATAGGAATTTTTTTCCATCTCTACTGGGTCACTGTGTATACCAAAGAAAACAAATGGTGCCCACAAAATTTATGCTGAGGAAATCAATTTCTTGGAAGCCAAGACTGAACTAAACAATGATGTAGCAGGTTGATCAGCTGCCTAGACACTGCTAGACTGAGGGTCTGTTTGAGGCTATATTTTTACAAGTGCATGTGAAATCAGATTTCCAAGACCTCTGAGATATCGTTTGCTAACACATCCATGTGAAAGGGAATAAAATATTTTGTTTCAAAAGATCACATAATGGGGAGAGGAGAAATGCAAAGGTTGTCTGATCTGCTGCTGCAATTCTGATAAAAAATTCAGTGCTGGGTGATTCAGAAGAAGGTTTAACATACCTGCTCATCAGCTCAGATCTAACACATCTAATTGTGCAATTCTTCCCATGGGAGGTCATTTTTGCTTAACCCTGTCTGATAATTAGATTATGTTGTACAGATTTAGTCATTATAAATTTCAACCTGCATAATGTTTGGCTGGACACAGCTCTCAATGAGGTTGCAAACTCTTTGATTCCCCCTAAAATATTCATTTCCGTAATATCCTGCGACAATAAATTCCACAGGTTCAGCTCATCACATACATGGAAGGTTTTCCCATGCTGCCTACACTATCTATACCTTGTCACCCTCATTTCCTTCTGCTGTGTGAAATCCTGCCAGGTTTTTGGGCCTGGATTTCTCCAAAAGGGAGTGTTTTTATAGGCTAAGATGATCACCTTCTTCACAGTACCACCCATCCTTAGGGGCTTCTCTTTCAGAGGGAGCATCCCAAGAGAAGAGTGCAGGGAGTTTGTTCTCTGTACACACTGAGTGGTAAATGTGTTGTTCATCACAGCTGGGAAATGGGTGAGAAAACAAAAAACAAAGGGAGAAGCTCAAATACAAGGAGAATGTGATGTCAGGATGGAAGCCAGGGTGAAAGGATGGAGCTCATCTGCTCAAGTCCATTGAGAGCCCTGTCAGTCACACTGTGGGTGACAAAGCAATGTTTGACCTCATTTCAACCAATATGCAGCAATGTTTGTAATAACCAGCTGTCAGGGGAGCAGAGGAACAAACAGGAGAACAGACAGGAGGGAGACACAGGAGGAGGAGGAAGGAGGAAGGAAGTAGGAGAAGCAGACTGAGCTGATGGTGAACTCTGGGCTAAATCACCCTCCCTGAGCTACCTGCACTCCCACGGGCACAGAAATGTGTGAGAACATCCCAACCCAGGAATTCCAGCCCCTGGAGATCCCACAGCTGGGTGACACCCAGACACACCTCAGAGCAAAGATGGGAACAGCAGATGGTGCAGCCCTGTGGCTCTGGGCAGGAATGCTGCCACAAAGCAGGGAAAGGCTCGAGGAGCTGTAAAAAATACATAAAGGGAATGCCAGCAGGAGCACCAGCAGCTGCCTCAGCCAAGAGCTGTTCCTTCAGGTGTGCTCAGGCTGGTTCCCTCAGCTGCACATCCCTGGCCTGACCCCTTTCCAGAAGCACTCTCCCTCTTCCTCAGTCACTTTCAAGTCCAGTGCTTTGGGCTCAAATGCTTTATCTCTGCTCCAGCTTTCCCCCACCTTCCCTGGCAGGTAACTCTGGATCTCAGCTATTCCACACCATCCTCCTTCCTCTCTGCTTTCCAGAGCCCTCTCTGAGCTCCAGCACTGCAGATCCAACCGACATCCCTGCTGCCTGTGGACTTTCAGAGTAAATCCAATCTCTGCTCCCTGCCCTGCCCCTCTCCAATCCACACTCTGGAAGAGGCAGTGGCTGCTTTCCCCACCAGCTCCCTCCCTGCTACACACTTTTCTCTTCATTTCCTCCTCCCCTCAGGATATTGATGCTGGATGAAGTTTCCCATTAAACCAGCCACTCTTGTAGAAAGGGGGGCTGACATGATTAATGCCATTCAGTGAGGAAGGCAGGAGTGCAGCCAGGGAACAAGGAGACAGGCACATTCCCAGCAGCCACTCATTAGCATTTGCCCCAACGTGGCAGCAGGGCACAGGATGGACACAATTTTTCCAGCTCTGTCTTGTGCTGGATGCAAACTTTTCAGGGCCAAGAAGGAAGAGAAGCCTCCTTCTCTCTGTTTCATTTTTCATTTAACCAAGCAGTGCTGCCTTGGGCACAGGTACAAAGGAAGAAGTGATCCTCCCAAGCCTGTCTTGGTGGCAGTGTGGAATCCACAATTCAAGCTTCAGATTGGGCTCAGGGGAGGTCAGATTTATTTCTGGTCTTTTTAGGTTTTAGCAGCTTTATGTTTTCTGTTTCTTCACCCTGTTCCCTCCTGCTCTCTGCCATTTGCAGCAGGTCCTCTGTGACAAACCCATGCCCTGAGATTTTCTTCACTAACCTGGAAAAGGCCAAGAGGGGCCATCCCCTTATCCTGACTCCAAACTTCCATCAGTCAGGACAAAAGGCTGAGCAGCCCCCAGCTAACACTCAGCTCAGTGAAACTCCCCTTGTAGTCAAGGGAGAGGAAAAAATTCTCTCCACATTATGAAAAGCAGGAATTTGGCTTGTGTGAGATGGAGGAGTCTGTTTCCCTCAGCTGACAACCAAGGGAGGTTATGGTGATTGACTTTTGGCCTTTGCAAACTTCCCCCACCATCAGCACATGGTGATCAAGGTCCTACATCTTGTAATAGCTTGCTCTAAGCACCGTGAATATTTAAATAAGCAGATCAATGAATAAGTAACTAAAAAAGGGAAATCTAGCTTTTAAATTGGATTTATTTCCTTCAGCTTCCAGCCATTGATTCTCCTTATGCCTTTTCCAGACCGAAGAGCATTTCAGTACCCAGGATCTTCTCCCTGTGCAAGTGCCTGTAAAGAATTCCAACAGCTTCCAAGTCACCCTCCTTCCCCAGTTGGTGTTTTTAGAATACTTTACAAATCATTCGTGAAAAATGTATAAAAACAGCAGTTCTGGCACTGCTCTGTGGGTGAAACCTCAGAAATACTCTTGTTGGGGTTTGTTTGTTTATTTGTTTTACCAGGTTATCCAATGTCCATAAGACCAGCAGTTATCCAGTTTCAGATGTGTAAATGCTCTTAATGTCAAGTGAAATTAGCACCATAAAGAGCCATGGGCCTGGGAATTGCTTCAACAAAAGTCAATCCATTATGTATATCCACACTTTTATCAATCAAAACCTCAGTCACAAAGAGCAAAACTAATTCTCTTTGAAAAGACATTTTTCTCCAAAATCATGTGGACAATGCTGGTTTCTCTTTCTAGCCTTTGATTCTGTATCAATTGGCATCAGATTTTGTGGCCCCATTATTTGATCTGACTGATAACACGTTACCTATTACACAGCTACAACCTTCTGGCCTTTCTGAAAAATAGTGTTATTATATGAAGTTCACACAATTGCTTATCATGCTGTGAGGTTTATTAGAAACTAGTCAGCTGACCAAGAGGAAGAGTTCAGCTAATTCCTCAAAGGGTCTTGGTGCAAGTTTTCCATTTGCCATCTTTAATTTTCCAGTGAAATCCTTGTGTATGGATGTAGATTTTTCCATCCTTCTTTCGCTTTGTAACAGAGCAAGGCTTGGATTCCAGCCAATGTTGTGTTCTTATTTCATATGAAATTGTGGTGTTTGGGGTTTTGGCGCTCTAATAAACTCCTCTTACAGAATCACCAATTTGCAATCAACATTTTTCCTGCCTACAGTTTCTCTTTTAATCAATTTTGCTTGTAGTTTGTCTCAACTTTTGAAAATTATTGCTTTTGAGACAGCAAACGTACTTATTACTAGTCACAATCCTCTGTTTGCCCATATTGAGTGTTTCTCAACTATGCAAACATCTGATAAGTGAAGAATACGGAAAATTGTCCAGAAAGTTCTTGCAACTCATTAAGGAAAAAGGAAAAAAAAGAGACAAAAAAAAAAAAAAAAAAAAAAAAGAAGAAGAAGAAAAGAAAAACCGAAAAGAAGGAAAGAAGAGATTTCTTAGTAAACGGATTTTAGAGCTGGAAGGGAGGAACATTTGAGGCACTGATTTTGTGCTTTTGGAAAAAAGCAAGAAAATAAACCCTGACACTGAGCTGGCATCATCACTTCCATGACAGATGTCATGACACTTCCACTCACGCTCGTGCTTTGTCTCCAGCAGTGTGTGAGTTTGGTGTATTTCCTGACAAAAACTGTAGTCACAGAATCATCCTAGTCCAAAGGGACTCAGGATCTCACTCAATTCTTCCTCCTCACAGTAAAGAGAAGACTGAATTATGGGCTCAGTCACCACCTGAGGCACTGGGAATGTTCCTCCACCAAAATGTTGCCCTAATTTTGATCCCTTAGTTAAAAGCTACTCTGTGCTGGCTCCCTTTGCAGGCAACAGAGACAACATGGACTTGCTGCTGCCTGTGTTTTAATTAGACTTTTTAATAATATCTGAAGTGAGGCAGCTTGAATGTTTCTTATGTCCTTCCTTGATCTAAGTGCATGCCAGAATCCTGCTTTCTGTGTTATCAATTACACCCAGCCTGTATCTTTCAGTTCCAGTTCCCTCACTTTCTCCTGTGGTTTTTCCCTACATGATTCAGCCGCTGAATTTCAGGCCTGCAAGTTAAAAAAGCATTTTCTTTCCTTTCTAAACTTCTTGTTTTGTTAACCAGCCTGAGGACCTAGATCACTGATAAACTGATTTTTGATGGTTACTTGAACATTTACCCGGTCCCTATGAGCTCTTCCAACCAACTTGAGTTGGAGCCCAAGCCCTGGTCTCTTCCTTTTCAGCTCCTCCACTTTTTTCTTCCTTTCAGCCCCTCTGAGTTGACATCCAGCCTACTTTGGTGAGAAGCTGAAGTTCCCTGCCTGTGAAGGCTGAAACTCTGCGACCATCCAGCCTGTTCCTCCTTTCTTGTGCAAATTACCTTTGTCTGGATCAGGAAGTGGCCTGACAGATACACGACTCAGGCGTGGAGATGAAAAGAAATCGTTATCAGATCTGTGCTCCTGACTTAGATAAATAAGCATTGGGCATGATTCGCCACTCATTAAAGTGTCTCCCTCAGGAGGTGGCTGACAGTTCATTAAGTAAGATGAAATATTATTATTTAAACTCAAGACTGATCAGGCTGGGTGGAAGCTCAGCCTACTGTATTCATGATTTCATGCATTGACAAGCAACTTCTGCAGAACATTCCTGTGAAGTGGCTGACCCACGAGGACATTTAGATCCTGCTGTAATTTATCTAACAGGGTAAATGGTGTCATTTAAGTGGCAGAGCTCCGTGCTCAGGCCTTGCATTCCGAATATTCATCCCTACTCCCAAAGAGGTTTGGTACAGTGTGTATTCACCAATCTAAGCTTGATGCAAGTCCCAAGCTCAAGATAAGTGTCTTTCCAGTTCCTCCATCTCAATAATCACATTTTCCAGGTCCTTTTGTCCCTGTTCTGGTCAGTATGAACTGCTCCACAGTCTCTCTGCAGAGCAGGACTCAGTAGTTACTGACAACACGATGAGCAAACTGCCCATCCTTATTTATCTTACTTCATTTCACACCTCAAATTCAGCTTTTCAGGTTCCTCTCCTCAGAGGCACTCTACCTGATCCGGGGTCATTCATCTTCAGGACAAGTGTCTATTGATCAGCTGTTATCCAATTTACAGCAGCCATGTAATACAACATGAGCTCCGGGGGCTCAGGAGGGAATTCAGGGTGGGACCAGGGAGAGAACGTTCTGCAAACCCTGCAGTGGGAGCACAACATGGACAGGTGTTGTTGCTTTACAGCACAACCCCCAGCCCCAGGCACAGGAAGAGCAACAGGATCACTTCCAGAAAAAAAAAAAAACCCAAAAACCAAAACCCAAAACTCAAATTCGGAAAGTAAAAACAAAACAAAAACAACAGCAAAAAAAGAAACCCCCCAAAAACAAAAACAAAACAAAAAAAACCCCACAAAAACAAAAAACACAGGAAAACCCCAAACTGCAAAAACAACCAAACAAAACACCACCAAAAAAAATCAAAAAAAAAACAAACCAAAAAACCCCACATCCCAAAAGCAAACAAAACACCACCACCAAAAAAAAAAAAACACAAAAAAACCAAACCAAAACAAAACCAACCAG
>JANPWX010000103.1:1071237-1122316 GCA_024734555.1 Trochalopteron elliotii
AAGAAGAAGAAAAGAAAAACCGAAAAGAAGGAAAGAAGAGATTTCTTAGTAAACGGATTTTAGAGCTGGAAGGGAGGAACATTTGAGGCACTGATTTTGTGCTTTTGGAAAAAAGCAAGAAAATAAACCCTGACACTGAGCTGGCATCATCACTTCCATGACAGATGTCATGACACTTCCACTCACGCTCGTGCTTTGTCTCCAGCAGTGTGTGAGTTTGGTGTATTTCCTGACAAAAACTGTAGTCACAGAATCATCCTAGTCCAAAGGGACTCAGGATCTCACTCAATTCTTCCTCCTCACAGTAAAGAGAAGACTGAATTATGGGCTCAGTCACCACCTGAGGCACTGGGAATGTTCCTCCACCAAAATGTTGCCCTAATTTTGATCCCTTAGTTAAAAGCTACTCTGTGCTGGCTCCCTTTGCAGGCAACAGAGACAACATGGACTTGCTGCTGCCTGTGTTTTAATTAGACTTTTTAATAATATCTGAAGTGAGGCAGCTTGAATGTTTCTTATGTCCTTCCTTGATCTAAGTGCATGCCAGAATCCTGCTTTCTGTGTTATCAATTACACCCAGCCTGTATCTTTCAGTTCCAGTTCCCTCACTTTCTCCTGTGGTTTTTCCCTACATGATTCAGCCGCTGAATTTCAGGCCTGCAAGTTAAAAAAGCATTTTCTTTCCTTTCTAAACTTCTTGTTTTGTTAACCAGCCTGAGGACCTAGATCACTGATAAACTGATTTTTGATGGTTACTTGAACATTTACCCGGTCCCTATGAGCTCTTCCAACCAACTTGAGTTGGAGCCCAAGCCCTGGTCTCTTCCTTTTCAGCTCCTCCACTTTTTTCTTCCTTTCAGCCCCTCTGAGTTGACATCCAGCCTACTTTGGTGAGAAGCTGAAGTTCCCTGCCTGTGAAGGCTGAAACTCTGCGACCATCCAGCCTGTTCCTCCTTTCTTGTGCAAATTACCTTTGTCTGGATCAGGAAGTGGCCTGACAGATACACGACTCAGGCGTGGAGATGAAAAGAAATCGTTATCAGATCTGTGCTCCTGACTTAGATAAATAAGCATTGGGCATGATTCGCCACTCATTAAAGTGTCTCCCTCAGGAGGTGGCTGACAGTTCATTAAGTAAGATGAAATATTATTATTTAAACTCAAGACTGATCAGGCTGGGTGGAAGCTCAGCCTACTGTATTCATGATTTCATGCATTGACAAGCAACTTCTGCAGAACATTCCTGTGAAGTGGCTGACCCACGAGGACATTTAGATCCTGCTGTAATTTATCTAACAGGGTAAATTGTGTCATTTAAGTGGCAGAGCTCCGTGCTCAGGCCTTGCATTCCGAATATTCATCCCCACTCCCAAAGAGGTTTGGTACAGTGTGTATTCACCAATCTAAGCTTGATGCAAGTCCCAAGCTCAAGATAAGTGTCTTTCCAGTTCCTCCGTCTCAATAATCACATTTTCCAGGTCCTTTTGTCCCTGTTCTGGTCAGTATGAACTGCTCCACAGTCTCTCTGCAGAGCAGGACTCAGTAGTTACTGACAACACGATGAGCAAACTGCCCATCCTTATTTATCTTACTTCATTTCACACCTCAAATTCAGCTTTTCAGGTTCCTCTCCTCAGAGGCACTCTACCTGATCCGGGGTCATTCGTCTTCAGGACAAGTGTCTATTGATCAGCTGTTATCCAATTTACAGCAGCCATGTAATACAACACGAGCTCCGGGGGCTCAGGAGGGAATTCAGGGTGGGACCAGGGAGAGAACGTTCTGCAAACCCTGCAGTGGGAGCACAACATGGACAGGTGTTGTTGCTTTACAGCACAACCCCCAGCCCCAGGCACAGGAAGAGCAACAGGATCACTTCCAGAAAAAAAAAAAAAACCAAAAACCAAAACACAAAACTCAAATTCGGAAAGTAAAAACAAAACAAAAACAACAGCAAAAAAAGAAACCCCCCAAAAACAAAAACAAAACAAAAAAAACCCCACAAAAACAAAAAACACAGGAAAACCCCAAACTGCAAAAACAACCAAACAAAACACCACCAAAAAAAATCAACAAAAAAACAAACCAAAAAAACCCACATCCCCAAAGCAAACACAACAACACCACAAAAAAAAAAAAAACAAAACAAACCAAAAAAAACCCCAAAACCAAAAACAAAAAACCCCAAAACCAAAAACAAACAAACAAAACTCCATCAAAAAAAAAAATCCCAAAAAACCACCACCACCACCAAAACAACCAGTCCCATCCCCTCCTGCAGGGAAGTGTGATCATTCCTGGCCACATTTCAACAGCAAAAAAAAGAGAAGAATCCATGCCCAAGCAACTTTACAGGGAGAGTCCATTAATTCCTCCTAAACCTTCTGTAATATGCAAGGATTACACTTTTTTTTTTTGTCAACCCTGAACACAAAGAGCAAATATCTCCTTTTGGGAAGAGTGACCTTTGCAGTGCACCAGGAGGAGGAGAGAAGGAGGCAGAAGAGAGGCAGAGCCCCGTGAGAGGGGAGCCAAACAAAGCCTGCCCTGGCTCTCCAGGCTGGGCTGGGCACAGGGAGGGTTCTTGTCCCCACACACAGCACAGCTCTTGAGAACAGAGCTGCTCCCACATCACTGACAGCACAAGAGCTGCCTGGGGATTTTCAATACACCTATTATTCCTTGGAAAAGTCCATTTCTTGAAAATCAGAGCCATTTGCGGGAAAGAATCAGTTTTAATAAATCCCTTCCTGCCTTTTTTTTTTTTTTTAAGAGAATTGACATAGTTTTTAAGTTCTCTCTTAATTTTTCCCCAGCTTGAAACGAGATCTCTCATAGCATTCCCAATAATTAAAAAGAAGCTGAAATGCCAAAATGGCCAAAAAGGACAAAAGAGAACGCCACAGAAATGTTTCTATTGTAGCCCTAACCAGAATATAGTTTTGTAAAAACTCAAGTTTCTGTCTGGATATTTTCCCTGGGACATGCAGACCTTTTTCAAGCAGCTCCATGTCATGCTGTTTCTTGTAGTAATTTTGTAGGACATGAACACTGATATTAAGGGTAAAGTAACTCTATTTTGCACCTTCCTCTGATTTCCTTTTCCCTCTTTGATGTTCACCTCCTACTAGAACATTTTCCCTGACAACATTCTGGGGTTGAATGCAACCTGATTCACATCTCATGCCAATTACTGTGACATTGTCAGAACGAAGCCAGTTTACACCACCTGAGCAACATGATTATTTAGCAGTGGTATCAGTCCTCTGCTTCCTCCTTCAAGATCTCTGCCACAGGGTTTGAAGGGAAGCTGGCTCCTTTCCTCCCCCTTAGAACAAAAGCATAAACAACTTTGTTAACTCTTATATTAGTCAAAAATCAGGAAAAAAAATTAAATCCTAGATGAAAAATTGTAGATTTCTTTTATTTTATTCACGATTTTAAATAAGGGATCCATATTCCTTCTGGACCACATTCTCCCACCCCACCACAGTGGGCAAAACCACTTTATCAGAGCTTCCCACCCTGGCTGTGCTTTCCCTGCATTGCAGCTCCATTTCCTACTCCAGACCCACGCAGGGAACTGCCCTGAGGGCTGGGCTGACCACACCGAAAATGAATCTTTATAAACTGATCCCCTTGAGCCCCTTCCCAGAACTGCAGTGACACATCCACAGCAGGAGCAGTGTGGAAAAAGGGAACAAGTGGCTGGAGAAGGGTGAGATATTCTTAATCTGCCTTTGCTGCCAGGGAAATTGTGATGCAGAGCCATCCTTTCCTTGTCTTTCTTCTTTCTTGTTCACCTTTGGGCAAGGACTGTGTTTATAAAAACACAAATAATTGGCACATGTTGGAAACATAAACAAAACCAAAAATGACAATTAGGGGGAATGAGAGGGTGGATTAGAATTTTCTGCCTAGATCTGCTCTCATTCTGGATTCAGCAGTAGGCTCGGGGATCTGGCTTCAGTTTTGTTTGTGCGTTTGTTTGTTCAGCTTTTTTATGTGTTTTCTTTCATTTCACCTAATAAATACAGGCAGATATGAATGATGTGAATCTTCACAAATTTCAGGATATAACTTTGACCATTTGATCCAAAACCCATCTGAACTCAAACCCAAGTAAAAGATTTTTTTTTCCCCTTGTAATAACTATGTTAAAAACATTTAAAAAAAAACCAACCCAAACTCAAATTCATAGTGCTGTTCTTCTACCTTTTTAAAATACAGGGCTGTAAATTCATCTGATTTGAGGCCTAATGTGTGACGAGATTCACACACAGTGATAATATCTTCTATTAAAGCAACGGATATTGTTAGAAAGAACTTCAGCACTCTTCATTTTCTTCAAGACTCTCACCATTCTGTGCAACATCTTTGGCATGCACACAGCCCAGGGTCTCTCAACCCCCAGTGGGTCCTACAGGCACAAATCCATTATCACAATATCCCAAACACAGGGAAAAAATTGTCAGGAGTAGCAGGGAAGGAGGTTTTTTATTTGTCTTTCTGTTATGGACTTCAAATTGAATCTGTCAGACAATATCCAGATTATCTGCTCAGCATGAAAACAAAGAATGATTTTTTTTTTTCTTTTTTGATGAAAGCCGAGGTGTGTACTAATGTCTTGAGGGCTGAGAGTGTTTCAGACATCTATTACCATAAATTAGCCCTAAAATATTGGAAGCTGGCAGCCCTGCAAGTCTCTGATCTCCCTTCCCCAGTCTGCAGAACAAACACAGATGTGGACATTTGTGCTCCCCCCGGCCTGGGTCGGTTTGTGCTGGTGGATGTCTTGGTGTGATATCTCAGGAGGAGGCTGCTCTTGTTTGTTTGCACATTGATCTGTGCCTGAGTGAGAATTAACTCAAACACCACCCTCTTATCAGGTAAAAATACTGAAGTCTGACTTTCTGATACAAATATTCCGAGTGGGAACTTTGGCCATGCAGGGCATGGTGGGCAGTGAGGAAAATGTGTCCAGTCCTGGAGCTTCAGCCCTTCAGTGGAAAGCATCCACTTTTCCTTGGGGATTTCAGCCACACACTCTTCCACTGTCCCAGGTTGCTCCAAGCCATGTCCAACCTGTTCTTAGACACTTCCAGGGATCCAGGGGCAGCCACAGCTTCTCTGGGCACCTTGTTCTGATGCTGTTTTACGCCCACAACAACACAGACTCTGAGATTCAGAAGGCTGAAACGACTCCTCTATTTTTGGGATGTGTCTCCCTTTTATACTATTTTACACAGACCAATTTGATTGGTGAAACAAAGACAAACCTCTTCCATCACATTGGTCAGACCAGAGGGACATCAAGAAGAAGTCCCTCCTAGGAAAAGGAATGACAAACAAAGTTACAGTTACAAAAACATTTCTCTTGTTTACAGAAAATGATGTAAATCCCTGGGAAAGAATTTCAGAAAACCAAAACATCTCAGGCACCAAACCAGGGCTACACTGTGCTAGGGCCTCCCCACCCTCACAGGGAAGGGCTTACAATTTAAATCCAGATTGAGATATGTGGCAGCACTTTACACCCACATTACACTCACTCTTTTCCTGCTGTAAAGGCCTTCTGAGAGGAGAGGGCAGGCAGCAGCCATTGTGCGTAATGGTGCTGAGTGTTTGTGTGGCAGCAGCCAGCCTGGATAATCCCCCACACCACTGGGAACCATGCATTAAAGCTACACTGCCATCCTCTCCTCTGCAGCCCCTGTCACCCATCAGGATGTGTTATATCTGTGCTCACTAATTTCACAGCCCGTAAATTACAGGCCTACCCTGCATATCTTCATCTCATTAGAGAAGGTTAATTTAAGAAGACAATCAACAAAAATACAGAAAACTAGTTTGGAAAGAGGATTTTTGCTGTGTCTCTGACAGACAATGAATTCACAACCCCAACATCTGCCACCACTAGAGAGAAAATGCTGGAGGAAAAAAAAAAAGGAAAAAAAAAAAGAAAGGAACTCATTGCTATTTCCTCTGATGAATGGTGAATTTCCAATTAGCATTTTAATTACTCAAGCCAGACTTTCAGCTGGTTTGATGATCACAAGAAATTCTGTAAGCAACAAGTCATCTTGGTTTGTCAACATGTGCTGGGGTAATGCAGAAGGCACTTACAGGGGTTGGCCTGTGAGTCTGTTTCTCTTCTGGAAAAATCCTACAGCAGTAATTGTTCTCAAGCATTTATTTATAGTTTTACATAGTTTTTTTTATAGTCATTATAGTTTTACACTTTTGTATTGTAATTTTAATTGTATTTACAATTTTGTATTGTATTGTTTACAATTTTGTATTGTAATTTTTGTATTATTTTGTATAAGAGAAACTTTACAAGACTGCTGTGCCTGAGGCCTTTGGTATAAATGGTATAGATTTATCTTCTGGCAGATCCTACAGCAAATCCATCAATAGGACCCCAAACATCTGAACCTTTATCACTGGCCTGAGCAAATCCTTCAGCAAATCCATCCCATATCACTTGAGACACCTTTGTGTGTCCTTCACCTCAGCTAATCCTACAGCAAACCTGTCCCTGGGGACTGATGGATGGGCTCCTCCCTGGAGAAGATCTGGTGGTGATAACTCTGCCACCTTTCTGTTTGTACAACCGAAACACCAAGAGAGAGCAGGGCTTTTTTTAAAGCTCCTGTGCAGTGTTAGGAAATTCTGTGTCCTCTGGGGAAGGAGAATGAGCAGGGATGTGGTTTATCCTTGCAGGTGCAGCTTCGACTATCCTAAACTCTGCACTCTGTTTCTGCCCCACAGTTGACACTGTTTTACACCCACAATGACACAGACTCTGAAATTTAGAAGGCTGAAAATGACTCCGCTATTTTTGGGATGTGTCTCTTTTCTATACTATGCTACACAGACCAATTTGATTGGTGAAACAAAGACAAACCTCTTCAACCACATTGGTCAGACCAGAGGGACATCAAGAAGAAGTCCCTCCTAGGAAAAGGAATGAAAAACAAAGTTACAGTTACAAAACCATGTCTCTTGTTTACAAAAAATTCCCTGAGAAAAGAATTTCAGAAAACCAAAAACATCTCAGGTATGAAACCAAAACTACACACAGTACCACCAGTGGGTTTGGCACGGGACACAGCCCTGCCACAGGCTGGGTTTTCCAGGAGGTCAAGCATGTTGTCATTGCTCACAGAGATGCTGACACAGGCTGCTCCTGTGATTCCAGGCACTGCCTGGGACACCTCGTGCTTTGCCTTGAGGGGAGAAGGCAGCAGGTGGAAAGGTGTGATCAGCTTTCATCCACAAACCTGTCAATGAACTGGCATCAGCAAAGATCAATCAAATCTTACAAGTATTCAGAAAGGTCTTAGTCTCAGCTTTAAGACTTAAAATGGTTGATCTGGGGATTTGGATTATTCCAATCCCCTGATTTGAACAGATCTGGAATTGATCAAGATGAGGATGGGCCCTTTGGGCCCTTGCAGACCATTGTTCTTCATTTTTATTGTCTGCCCACTTCAGTCATTTTTTTCTCCCATTTTGGTTAGCTGATGTTGGGTTTTTTCCTTTGAAGACTTCCTTTTCCCTCCATTTTTATGTGATTTCTCTCTGGATGTCCATCACAGAGCAGCCTTCTGTGGTGTAAAGCTACCTGCACATCACTGGTGTATATCCATCATCTCTGAAAATACCACCTTCTCTCCCTAGCAGTAATAATAAAATATCAGGACCAAATCTGTTTACTGGAAAAAAAAATTACACATGGGGGGCAATCATTTATTCAGAGCAAAGAAAACCAAAACAGCCAAGCCTGCCGTGCCCATTCCATTAAGTGGACAAATGAGAAGTTTTTAAGTTCTTGGCAGCCTGATGGATAAAGGTGCCTTGTCAGAAGGTCCCTCTAGATTGAGTTGCAAACAAAAGAGAGGAAAAGCTTGGGAAGAAAAGCAGATTTGTGGTGACAGAAAGAGCAGATGTGACTCAGAGCTCTGGTTTCTGTGGTGCAGCTGTCCAAGGTGCTGCCAAGTGTGTGCCCAGACACCAGCACTGGATGGACACTGGGCCTCTTTCCTTTTCTTCTTCAAAGTGTCTTGTCAAGTCAATCCTTCACTGCAGCTCTTCTTGCTTCCCACATCCCACTGCTGCATCCCATCCTTTCAACCTCAGTGAGGCTGAGCAGGCTCATTCCTTCTTGCAGTATATTATTTATGCATTTATGTTATTTTTCCCTCAGAGGTGGACATGGCTCTGTCACTTGGAGAAGCTCCTCAAGGATCAGGAGCAGAGGAAATGTAAATCCCACAGGGAAACACATCATGCCCAGTGAAATGAGAAAAAGAAAATAGAAATTATCTCTATCTCCCTTTTCCCCTTTCTGCCCCTGAAGGCTCACATCCTTTACATCCTGTTTTTCCCTTTCCTCCTTACAATTCCAGCCCTTGCCCCATCCCTCTCCAGCTCACAGCAGTCTGGTAGAATTTCACCAATGCAGGCAAGTGGAACACTTCACTTCCAATCCCTGAACGAGGCCAGGGCACAGAGGAGTTTATTATATCATAAATTAGAACATGAAAAGCTAATACATTTTATACATTTGTCAGAGAGAGAGAGGGAGAGAGGAGGAAAAACCTTTGCTGCCAGGTTCCTCATAGCAAATCTGTCATGCTGGAGAGAGGCTGCTGGAATGGAAGTGTTTACAGACAGACACAGAGAGCCCTGGTGCAGAATAGCAAAGCTCCTGCTGGAGGCTCCAGGGCTGTGGCAGGAACCAGGATAGAGTTCTCAAGCCAAACCACACACAGCTCACCACAAGCACCTTGGCTCTTCTTGTGTGGGGATTAAATGATGGTCAGCAGAGCCATGGGGAAGCTGTGTGTGGCTACTGGGGGGGTTAAGTAGCTGAGGAATCAGAGGGTGCTGCTGCTGTTCCTATTGTGCCTCTGGATTTACCTGGTGCTGCTTTACAGAAAATAAAGGGGGTAAAGCATATTCAGAGATGGGCATCAGAGCTGGGGAAGGGGCTGGAGCCCCAAGAGAGGCTGAGGGAGCTGGGAAAGGGTCTCAGCTTGGAGAAAAGGAGGCTCAGGGGGGACCTTGTGGCTCTGCACAAGTCCCTGACAGGAGGGGACAGCCGGGGGGTCGGGCTCTGCTCCCAGGGAACAGGGACAGGAGGAGAGGGAACAGCCTCAGGCTGGGCCAGGGGAGGGGCAGGGTGGACACCAGCAGGAATTTCTTCACTGAAAGGATTTTCAGGCAGTGGAACAGGCTGCCCAGGGAGGTGGTGGGATCATCATCCCTGGAGAGTTTAAAAGGCACGTGGATGTGGCACTTTGGGATGTGATGATGCTAACAGCTGGACTTGGTGACCTTACAGGTAATTTCCAACCTTAATGATTCCATGATTCTAAGTCTGATCCCAGCAGACTAACACAGAGGAATTTTCTGGGAAATCTGTTCTACCTGCCAGGCACACATCCCCATGGCTTTCTTGCTCTGTGCTCATTCCAGGTGGATTGTCCCATTTTAATTGAACTTTGCCCAGTCCCACTACACCTCCAGTCCCTGTGACATTGCATTTCTGCTGCCTGGCAGATCCAGTGATGATAGGCTTCATATCTCTCCTTCCACAACCCAAAACTCAAGGCAGGAAGGTGTTTCCCAGACATTATCTCCCTTGAAATAATCAGCAAGTCAGACTTAATTAAGACAAAGAACAGCAAAAAGCAATAATAATTAAAACTTAGAGTCTCCTGCACAGATGAGAAAGTAAAAGGAGCTCATGCTGGCAGAAGCATGGTGTCTGAGGCTGGCTTTCCCCACAGCCAGGCCCTTTATCCACAAGGATGAAGCACAGGAGATGGCAGAGGTGATGCCTGCGAGAGTTAAGCTGAAATTACCCTCCAAAGATGTTTCTCCAGGCTGAACTGTCCCTCAGGCAGCTGCTGAACTGGTGAGGGGAAGGCAAGAGTTGTTGCTTTGGTTATTTCAGCCTTGACCACCCCCAGGCCTCAGGGCACAGCTGGAAGCACAGCTGGAAGAGGCAGACCTGTGAGACTGCTGCTTTTGGGAGCATTTGTCTCTGTGGGGGTAAAGGTGCACTGGGACACAGTGTTGGTAGAGGAAGAGCCAAGGAAACGCATCTAATCTGCCATGGGTGATGCTGTTTTACACCACAACGCCACAGACTCTGACTTAAGAAGGCTGAAAATGACTCCTTTATTTTTGGGATGTGTCTCTTTTTTATACTATTCTACACAGACCAATTCGATCGGTGACCCAAAGGCAAAACATCTTCACTCACATTGGTCAGACCAGAGGGACATCAAGAAGAAGTCCCTCCTAGGGAAAATAATGAAAACATAGTACAGTTACAAAAACACTTTTCTTGTTTACAGAAAATTCCCTGGGAAAAGAATTTCAGAAAACCAAAACACCTCAGGCACAAAACCAGGGCTACAACAGTGTCCTGACATCAGCTGAGAGCAGCACAGCAAGAGGAACAGAGTACAGCAGTTCTTCCTCTGAATGCTCTTCCAGCCCCTGGAAAGATCCATGGCAGTGGCTCCCTGAGTTGTTGCCAGCTGTGGTCCTTCCTGGGCCCTGTTTCCTTGGCTTCTGCCATGGCTGTGGGTGTCACAGCACTCACAGTTCTCACATCTATGCTGCTGCCACCAGGTCTCTTTGCCCAAAGCCTTTTTCACAGAGGAATTTTGCTCTCTCCACCCTCCAAACTCCTTCCTTTGCTCCTCTTCCCTTTGCTCCATGTGGGACAATGACCATTGGTACTCCTGAAATATGGGGCAGACACCAAAACACAGAGCTCAGAGGAGCAGGGGGAGCTGTGCTCCACCATGGCTCAGATCCATCTCTCCAGGGCTTTGCTTGGCTCCCAGTGTTCTGTCCCCTCTTCCTTGCCAGGGTGGCTTTTCAGGCACTCCCAGACACTGCCAGACAAAACACTCCAGATTTATCCCACTCTCTTCCTCTCTCTTTTTAGAAACTTTTAATTAGTCCCCAACCCAGCACCATTATTAGTATTTGTTATTAAGTATTAAAACTGCTCACCCTCAGCTCCTTCTCCCTCTGCTTCCCTCTTCCAGCCCTTTGTTTTAATTGTTATATTTTTTCATCAGTGATCAGCCAAGCTTCCCTAATGATCTAGGCTCATTTAAAGGGTTTATAACTCCGGCACAAAACTCCAATAAAAAAGCGGCAGCCTTGCTGGGAACCTCCTGGGGCTACTCAGCAGCCAGGAACACAAACTCATTTAACACTTGCCTGTTCCCCCCTTTTCTTAGTCACCATCACCCATTCTGTCAAAATATCTTCCTCTGCATGCACAGAAACCCTTCATTTTTCCTTTTCCGCATCTTTCCCCCTCAATTCTTTTTTCCCTGTGGATCAAGACAGGAGAACTGGAAAAAAAATCCTTGATTAGGCATGTGGTGCAGTTAACAGCAAACAAACTAAACCCACTGTTCCTCCCAGCATTTTCCCTGCCCATGCTGCATTCCTGTCCCCTCTCAAGAGGAAAAATATAAAGAGTTGTGGCGAGGCTGAGGAGAGAAATGATCTGGCTGTGTTTCTCCTGAAGTATATTTAGCAGTTGCAAGTTACCCCTCTGGAGAGCTTAAAAGCCTCTTTTACAAATCTGCAAGTTGGCACTGCCTTTCCCTCCTCGCTCCTCTCCCTTTGCAAAGAGGTGTAGATTTACACACCGTAGACAAAGGGTTGCTTGGCAAACTCTCAGAGTCTTGGCCCAGCTTCACATCAAGTACAGATGTTTCTTCCAAACCTGTCTTTAGCTTTGTGCACAGCCAGCAGGAAATTCGTGGGGATCCAGGCAGGAGGAGGAGTGCAAGTTGTTCTCCAGGAACAGAGACTGTGACCTAGACTCAGGTAGGCTCTAATGTGACCCACTGGGCTTCTTGCCCATGGCCTTGGGCTCTGGGCAATTATCCAAGGTGAGGGGCAAGCCAGGAGAACACACCTTTCCTACAGGGACCTCCTTGTACCCAACTTTTGGAAGGAAACCTCACAAAAACTATTCCATTTCTTTTTACACACAAAACCCATCTGAAATGAGGAGGAAAGAAGGGAGTGTGTGTGGTAAAAAGGTAAATGAGGTAAAAAGGTAAAAAGGAAATGAGTAGAGCAAGGTATGGGGTTTATTTATGATTTATTTATGATTTATGTCACCCTCCTTTAGCCATCTGCTACTTCCATCTGAGCTGTCACTCTGGGCCTCTCCCTGGAAATGCCACAGGGAAAACAAACACTTTTAACACCCTGGTTACCCTACCCTTGTAAACCAGTGGAATACTGACCTTTTTACACTGAACAGACCCCCAGTTCCTCCAGCTGATGTACTTCCCAAAGCCACCCATTTCAAAATTATGGGCAAACGATGCCATTACATGGTCTGGCTTTGAAGTCACTCTTGCTCCCAGGACAGCATCACACCCGCAGTGACCACGGGAGTCACAATTGCATTGATACACTTTACAAGCAGCCTTTTGTTCTCACTTGAAAGGAGCTCAGCTGAAAGGCCCAGCAATGTGTTCAGTCATCTTCAAAAAGCTGGAATCATTTGGTGGGAATAAACAGTCAGAGCTCCTCAGTCAGTCATTTGAAAAGGACAGCTTCCCAAGGAACGTCAGCACTATCCTCCCTTGTCTGGCTGCTGGGCTCCTCTGGGAGATGATTTCTGGAGCTGGTTGAGCTGCTTTGACACATATTTATCATCACCAGTTGGAGTTTTGGGGAGAGAGAGAGAAATAGCAAAAGGAAACAAATCAACCCATTGAAATATTTCATGAAAGGTGGAAAAAAAAATCACAAGCTTTTGGGGTATTCAATAGTATATTGGGTTTTCAGCTTGGGCTGAAAGTGCAGCACTCCAAGTAGGGTCTGTGGGGGATGCCTGCAATTAGAGACCTGCTTAGTGATACTGAGCTGTCTTCTCCTTGTTTCCAGCTGCTACATTTAATTAAAAGAAAGCTAAACAATCCATTACATTAAATTACTTTCTGCACATTACTTTTCCACATAGACACCCGAAATGGTTGCCACAGGGATGTTATCTGACCGCAGGCTGGAAAGGAGATAAACCACTCTCAAAATTATTCTGTTGCTTGAAATATCATTCCAATGACCTGGTCAGGAGCTGTTCCTGACTGTGTGAGAGTATCTGGTGGGGATCCACCAGGAATGTGAGGGGCATTAATGGACTGTAATCCCAGCCTCATCTTCCTTATTCCTGCATGATGTCCCAAGATGAGGAGGATGCCAAATTATCTGATGTTGTGGCAAACAAAAGGGCTTCTTTCATGTTTCCTCTCTCTACTCTCTGTCACCTTCACCATGGAATCTTCATTAAAAAATAAAATAAAATAAAATAAAATAAAATAAAATAAAATAAAATAAAATAATACCATGAATTAGTCTCTACCTCAGCTGCTGCTTCAGAGTTTCTAATCAGTACCAAACAGTCCATACACCCTGTTTCGCCTTCTAACTTAAACAGTCCTTTGATATTAGAAGTCAGCTATGCCAGGGATATCTTGAAATATCTTGTGGAAACAGAATTTGTAGGAAAACTCCTTGTTCCTGTGGGCATTTTGTTTTCCTTTCAATTCTTGTTCAAAGAAGGATAAAAAAGGTTTGGAATCTTCCTCAGTAACCCATTAGGCCACAGAGCAGAGTTTGCCTCCTGGAGAGGAATTCTATGGGAGCACAGCTCGAGTCCAGACTGTAGCAGGGAAGGAGATTCTGGTTAAAGCCCTGCTCTGACAGCCCCTGTGTGCTGCCACCAAGCCCCTGCCTCACCACTCTGCCATTTTACAAACATTCAGGCCTTAAAGAAGATCCCAAAGCGTGACCAGCTTGAGGCAAAACCAACCTGAACTGGCTTCAGGAGGAGAACTGAACAAAAAACAACATCCTGGCTCAACTCTGCTGCCTTTGTTACAGCTCTGCCCTTATTTTCTGCACTCCACACCACTTTCCCGCTGAGATAATTGTTGCCAAGTGGCTATTTGGAACATGGTTGAGTGCAGATTGTTAAAGGAGAGACAGGGTTCTGCTTCTGTCTTGCTGACTATTTTTGCTTTATTCCCCATCTCAGACGAAAACATTCCGAGGGTATCTGTTTACTGTTTGTGCATAATGTGTAATGGTGGGAAATGGTCTCTTCCTCCCTCATTTCACAGCATTTGCACCTCATCCCGGGGTGACCTCCCAGCAGCAGCACAGACCTTTATGACCAGAGAGCTCCAGCACTGTGACTCTCTCCTGAGCCAGCCCTCCAGAAGGGGAATGCCATTGGCTTTGGGTTCAGGCACAGAGTGGGAAATGTGTTCTGTGGCTGGACCCAGAGTGACAGCCTCACTCTGTATCACATTCTCCCTGTTTGGAGCCTGTAAACTGCTGGACTGGGTTTGCACTTACAAACATCCTCTTAACCCCAGCAGCATTAGCTGAGCCCTTCAGCTGTCTCATCCAGACAAGCATCTTACTCAAATACCTTGGGAATTATCCCATCCTCTCTCTGAACCTGAGGTCACGGAGCACACGAGACAGGAATCACAGATTGTGGTGATGGCCATGAGAGAGGAGGCTTTATGAAAGAAGGAAGAGGGAAGCTCAGACTGTGTCCACTTTATCATGGTCATGGTAAATACCAAGCTTTTGGTTTTAAAAGAAAAAAAAAAAGCACTGCCAATTAACCACCCTCTGGGAAGCATCCTGCTTCCCTCCACTTGTGTCCTCATACAAGGAAGATATTCCTGCAGCTTTATGGAATAAAGAAAACCACATTTCACACTGAGGACTCCTCCTTCACAAAAGACCCTGAAGCCAACCCAAACGGCAGTAGGTCAAACACATTAACAACTAATTTGTATTATATCTATTATATTTTTTCTCTGACTGGCTTTAATTCTCCCCTAGCAACATAAGCTATTCACCCTCAGCCTCTTCTGAAATTCCAATGGTCATCTCACAAGCTGTATTTGTATCTGTAGGTCCCCATCAGCACTGGGCAAAGATGGAGTGAAAAGAATGATGTTTTTCAAGCCCTGCAGTCAGGTCCTCAATGTTCCCAGCATCTGACTCTTGCCTGCAGAGGTGTGAATCAAATTCTGGTTTCCCATGTGGTCATGCCAGATGGTTGGCTCAAAACCCATCATTTCTTTACAGCAAAACTCACTAGACACAGACAGTAACCATAAGATATGTTGGAAACTCGAATCTCGAATAATTTAGACTGGCGACACCCATGCAAAAGATCCTTCACCCTACTCCTTTTGTCAGCTCTTCAAGAATGGTTTCTCTGCTGAAAACCTCCTGAAACATTTCGAGGCAGTGACAAAAATACGTTCTTACAGCCAGCCTGCATCCTCTCATTCTGAAAGATCCTGTTGTTACTTCTGAACTTTGATTGTCAAATCACATCCAAGGATCATTTCACATGCCCCAAAAGGCAGCACTGCTCCCAGGGAATGCCTGGAAGCAGCTGTGCAGGACAGCAGATCACATTCCAGTATTATTTCATTGTCTGTGGCCCATTGCAGCAGGTTCTGGAATTTGTTGGGGGTGGACCCTCCAACCACATCACACTCTGCCTTCTACAAAAGAATTGGGGATGCTGAGTAAGTCCCTGCCCTGGTGAAACTGTGAAGGGAGCACTGGAGAGAACATTATTCAGTAAAGCAAATAGAAATCTCGGAAGGAGACTGTGTTGAAAACAATCATATGCTTGGGAAATCTGGCTCTGTGTGTTTAGTGACCACAAGAGGTCAGGGCATCAGTTTTCCATTGCATCTTAAAAGCAACGTCTCCAAGAGCCTGGAGCTAGGATACTATTTTAGCTGAGACTGTTCAGTTCAGAAATTCCATCTTTAAACATTCCTTAACAGGGGTTACCACAGGAGCAACAGCCCTTCTTTTCTTTGCACTTGAGTCTATCAGGATAATAGTCGGGTTTGTCTTTCTTTATGTTCCAGGTCTTGCTCCATGGTTTGAGGGTTTACAGAAATATTATATTTTACACTGAAAGCCACAGTCAACACCTCCATTTTCTTGGCACAAGCAGACTTCCTTCATTAAGGAATAAACCATGCTGGTGACAAAGGTGTCCCAGGTGTGACCCCAGGTGTGTAGAGTTTCCTCCTGCAGAAGCTTTTAAACATCAAAAGCCTCCTTTTTCTCCCTTCCAAATCCACTTCTCTAGTGTGAGTAAAGGTCAGTCCATGAGATAGCAAATGCATTACACACTTCAACTCCAAATTAAGACTATTTCTGCAAATACAGTTCTCCATCTATGAGAGGTCTGTGTCAGGGAGGCAGAGGAAAAAGGAGCTGTATAAAATAGTAACATATTTTTTACACACACACACACATATATATATATATGAGAAACTGTAGAAACTATGTACATGCTTGTCCTCTGATGACCACTTTCTGTGGCACCTCTTTTACTAATGTGGTTTCTCTAGAGATTGTCCTGCCCAGGCACTAACTGGGCTTGACCCAGTTTGGTGTACAAAAACAGACAGGCTTGCTGCCTGGGATATTAGATGATGAATTTTTCATATGCATCCTTGTTTCACTGCAAAGTCCAGCCTCAGTCCCCTCTCTGTCTGCAGCATGTCCCCTTTAGCAGGTCCTGTTTTGTGAAATTGCATTTCTTTGTTTACTCTCTGTGATGCCAAGAAATGCCTTTCTTTCCCCCTTGTTTTTCTTTTCTTTATTTTTGAAGTGAAAGTTATTAAGCTTCTCCTGGCATAATACCTCTAAATGCCGAGTTCGTGAGAGGGAATTTTAACTTGGTTAATCTGACATAAATGAAAAACTATTCAAGGCTTGAGACGACTGGAAAGTTTAGTGTCATGGCTTTTTCAGGAGAAAAAGAGGGTTCTCAGCAAAATTTCATTTGAACACTTGACATTATTTATTTCCTCCAAAGTGTTGGGCATGGTTTAAAGACACAGAAAAAAGTGAACTGATGGTTCTGCTCGCTGCTGGGGGGCACATGGGGCAGAGAGAAGGGCAGAGGGGATGGAGAGTGTTCTCCTTATTGATGTGGGACAGGGGGTAACTGCTCCCACCGCCAGCTGGATCCTGCAGGCTTGCTCAGGGCTGAAATGGAAAAAAGTTAAAAGTTAAATTTCTTCTCTTAAAAGTTAAATTTCAACTGCCATCATTTCTGTGGCTATTATCAGCAGAGGAAAATGGGAAGGAGAGGCTCACTGTGATGCAGAGACCTCATATGTCTGAGACCATTCCTTTCCTTGTTCAAGGCCATTACATCTGAACTGAAGACGTCTTGGGATGCTCCTCACCCAAAAGCTTTTCCATTTTCTATTTGCGTGTCTGGAATCAAAAACGAAACAGAATCTGCCAGCATTAAGCTCTGCCAGTGCTCAGAGGGGAGGTCCCAGGACAGTGGATAAACTTCCATGTCCAGGGAGACAATCTCTGGAGATTTGAGGACCATTTTCAGAGCTATGCTGTGAACTGGTGGATTCCCACATCTTTTCCTCCTCAAAGGAGTGAGTGGGGTGTGTGTTTGAGTGTTGCTTTCACTCCTGAGCAGTAGCTGGGATAAATGGGCTGAAGCTTCCCTCTACTTTTTGCTCCAACAGCCATGTATCAGGTTTTCCACAGCTGAGCTGAAACCCATGATTCATAATCAGTTTCATTTGTGAAATGTTCTTCTAATTGATCAGACGGAGACCAATTTCAGTGTGGGAAACTGAACCCTGAGAAAATTAATTACCCGCCAGGCTAAACCCATTTCCTTTGGCCCAAGTACAGCTTATTGTATGTTACTGAGAGATGACTGGCTGTCGAGAGAAAGGCAATGCTATAATTCTTTCTAGGACACGCTACATTGGAAGCAGATAAAGCACTGCTGGCTGAGGGCACTGCCTATGCAGAGTGGGGAGGTGGCACAGGGAAAGGGGGAAAGGGACAGTAAATATGTGGCAAAAGGCTCAGAGAGGGTAGAGATAAGAGAAAGGAGAAAATACACCAATTTTAAAATCCCAGATTCTCCCAGGGATTAGTCACTGCAGAATTTGCCTTTGGGGACAAAGGGTTTTAACATTTCCTGTGCCTACTTGGTGCTCATTTTACACCTGTGAGATATGGAGGGATGTCACAGACCCTGGGTAAAAGACACTGGCAGAGAGAGAGATTTTTTTTTTCTGTGATGCTCCGGTAATGAGGGTAGTGAACTTAGCAAGGCTCCACAGCCTCGGGGCAGGAAGGCTTAGAATAAATGCTGTAACTGAGCAGAAAGCATCAGGGAGTAAAAGTAGGCTCTCTTTCCTCCTTTAGGCTGAGGAGATGTGGAAGATCCAGGGGCTCACAGGTGGCTCCACAGGAATGTGAATGAGGGTGTTGCACACTGGTGCAGCCCATCTCTGCTCCCAGCATGGGAATTGCTGCTCTTGCAGCTGACTGCCATCCCCTTCTCTTCCAAGGGCTCCTGGCATCAGGATACCAAACTCAAAGCCCTCCAAGACAGGAGGCGTTACAGATTTTTTAATTAAAGTCAATTGGGTAATGAAAGTAGCAGGAGTATGTTCCCACTCCACGAATGGATAAATTAAAGCTCCCAGCAAAGACAGCAGACATGGAATCTGGGGGGGAGAACAGATTTTAGATGGAAATTCTAACTGCTGCCATCTTTAAGCTAATGACACCCTGCCCACACAATTCTGCCATCTTCCAGGGTAGAAAAATAACTGCAGAGGGAACATGGATCTCCTGCTTTTTAGGCTGGGGCTTCAACAGTGAAAAACATTAGTGTTACAGGATAGTCAGGCTGCAATCCCCTGACGGTAAGAGCCAGCTACTCTCCAGCTGCTCCAGGTTAATAGAAATACTTCCTTGGCTAGACCCCAGCACAAAACAAAATAGGATTTACAGCCAGAGTAAAGCTAATCAAAGAAAAAGGACAAAGGTTTATCAGCAGCCAGAACTTTTCAGAAGCAAAGAACTTAGTGATGTCTGGGTCAACAATGTTCTCGTGCTTCAGAGAGCCCTGGATGCAGATTGCTCGGGGAATACCTTGCCTTGATGGAAAGTTTTAACCCTTTGACTTTTGAAAGGACATGGTCTAGGTGTATTTATTGGAAAACCTCAAATTCAAACAAAATAATCTCTGTGTTGCTGCCAGCCTTTTATCAGCCTCTGCGTGGAGGTGCTCAGGAGCTCTGTGTAAATGCGATGTACTTAAGAAACAAAGGTTGAGTGGAATGACCTCTTCAAATGCAGACGTCAGGCGTCTTTAAAGCCCTGAGGCTGAAGGATCACAAAGCTGGCTTAAGGCTCCTACTCTGTTTTCCTTCTCTAGCCACCTTTTTCTTGCTCCAAGAAAGAGGATGGCATAATTGAGAGTCAGGCTCAGTGAGATTCTCCGGGGAAAACACAATTCTACATTAATTCCTTATGGTACATTGTGGAATTTTCTTTTAAGACAGGATGTTCCTTCCTACATACCCTGCACCAGAGACCTCTGTTCCCAAAATCTGGAGTGCTCCAGGGCTCCATCTCCCTAACAGGTCAACTGGGAGGAGGAAATACCCTTCTGTGGAAGAAGGAGAGAAACCTGGGAGCAGGGAAGAGGTGAAGGAATCAACACGTGACAGAGAAAATTGAAAACAGTGCCCACTGAATTAATGATATTGAGATAATTCTGTTCTGTTTAGGACCTCTTATTTTGGCAGCGACACAGCCAAGGTGTAATACAGCTGGAAATCAAAATGGATGGAAGTTAATCCATTGAGGTTTATGGCTACTGTTAGTTTCTGATGGATCCTGATAGTCTGCTAAGCAAACACCTCACTGCCTGCCTCTTAAACCAGAGTTCACAGCTCCTCCAATCTCGTGCAGCAGGAATACTTTTATTGACCCTCTTAGTGCGTTTGAGTCAACCCTTCTCCTGGGGGGAAAGTCAGAGCTCTCTGAAGTGAAACGCTGGTTTTGAAGGGGCAAATTCCATTTACATCGTGACTGTGAGCCAACATTTTTACAGGCAACTATGCAAGTACAAAACCACTCAAAAAAATGACGGTGAGTTAAATCAGTTTAGCATTTTCCCACCCATCAACTGAGCTACTATAACAGAGATTGTGTCCACTCATCCCTTAGCTCTTGGAAAAACTACAAAGCTTGTCCATATTACTTGGCTGCAGTTTTTTTGCCCATGCTTCTCTGTCCCTCCACTCTTCTATTTTTCCATAGGAAAAGAAAAATAAGAAAAAAAAAATTTAAAAGACAAAAGCTATTTTCTAAGTACTCATTAATTTTAACACCCAGAAAAGACTGATAAAAGATCAACATGCACTTATTGAACAGAAACTCAGGAGAGCAGCGGGAGGTGAACAGTGACTCTCCTGGAGAATGGTGCTGGTCCAAGTGCAGCTCACCTGGCCATTCATTCAGTGCCCACTGAGGGGGAAAGGAGATGAGATATTACTCCATTACAGACTCAAATGTATAATTCATACAATGCCAATGAAATAATGATAAATGACTGAATTGTTCACAAAGGCCATTCTTCACACTTTAGCCCATTTAAAAAAAAAAATCTTTTATTCCTCTCTTCTAAACTTTCTGTTAATGACTCCCCTCCTTTGCTTCCCTTGCAGCCACTTGGCAGAGATGCTCTGAAGAGGCAGAAGGAGAGTTGTTGGAGAAGACATAGAGAATTGGGCATGTGCATATTGGGAACTTTCATTCAGTGAGGGTGGGGAGGCCCTGGCAGAGGGTGCCCAGAGAAGCTGTGGCTGCCCCTGGATCCCTGGAAGTGTCCAAAGCCAAGTTGGAGCAGCCTGGGATAGTGGACATTGTCCCCACTCATGGTGGAATGTGATGATCTTTGAAGTCCCTCCCAAAGTGTTGTGTGATTCCAAATCTCCCTCTCTCTCCGTGTCCCCATGGACATCCCGTTACACACCCAAGTTTGAATGTGTGGATGAGGCACTCACTTTATCCATACCCCTCTGCCATCTGATCTGGTTCAGACAACCTCTGGCCGTGGTCCTCTCAAGAGATGTGTCTGCCCTTCAGTTTCCCCTTCTTCTGTGGACAAGGAAGGGTAACAGCATATTCCAAGTCAATCCTTGGTTTGTTTGGTCTGTTGTTTGCCCTTTGTGAGACAACAGCAGCATGTGACAAACACAAAAAGTTCTTGCACGTGCACTGCGAGAGTTTTGAGTCCACAAAACCAAACCACAGCACTGGATGGGAAAGCTTCCATGCTCCTGGTAACTCCCCTGCTGCTCACTCACTGGCCCTGCCTGCTGTTCTTCATCCCTGGGAAAGGTGAACCACAGATGAGAAACTGCTGGAAACAGGAGCTGGTAGAGGAATTGCACCTTGAAGAGCCCCAGCTCTGTTGTGAGATGGATTGGGAATGGTGGAAGTATCAGTCATCCCTGGCTCAGAGCTGCTGTACTCAGGTAATCAAAACCGGCGGAAAAACTTGTAAAGATCGCAGCACACAGATGGATGGACAGAGAGTGAGATAGATCATAAGCAAAAATAACAGTTTAAAATTGCATTTCTGTTTGTGACCTGGTTTTCCCAAGTCCAGAGTGCTCGGTCCGGTGGCACACGCTGTGGGAGCAGCCCTCTGGGGAATTAGCCCAGAGGCACTCTGCACTTACAGGCCTATTTTTGCAAATTTTTCTTATGTATATTTGAAAAGGTGAGAAAGCACCAACCGAGGATGTTTTCTAAAGGTCGAACCTTTCTTTTTGCAGGAGCTTTCCCACTCTGCTTGCTTTTATTTCCCGGTGCTCCCTAAGGACGGATTGAAACTCCACAGCTCTGAGCACATCCTTTGTCCTGCTTAATCATTGTTAACAGCCAAAAAGATGAGATAATGGCGACCCATCTTGGGGACTCCAAGATCCTGATTGTTCAGAAAGGTCATAGAAAAGCCACGTTTCTAATCTTTGCAAAAGAAGAGATTAGCAGGCAGCCTTGCTGAGATGTTTAGGGGGAGAAAGGAAAAGAAGAAGAAAGGTGTTAGAAAGCTCTTTGGGTTTGACTTGGACACAAGGAGTAGGAACTGTGAAACAAAGCCGTGGCACCGCAGAGGAAGAAGGGAAAAAAAATCCTCTGCAAAATACACTGGCACCATGAGGAGCAACTGGGAAGAAGTGTGAAAAGACACAAACTTTGGGGAAAGAATATTCGGTATAAAATGAGTCAGGGTGCTCTTTATTCCTCCAGAATTCGGGGTTGCTGGCCCTCACCTCTGATTCCTGAAGGAGATGGACACTGGAGCTGTTGTGGCTGAAAATAGGAATGGGACAGATGGAAAGACTGGATGGGATTTGTCTCCCATTTTATACTATACAAATTAAAGCTGACAGACAAGACTCAAGGAGTTCTCCAGGCTTCCTGGAACCCATGGAGGAATCGTCACCCACAATAGACAAGTCTACCCATAATAAAAGAAGTGACTAGTGAAGAGGAAAGAGATGCCTCAGCTCTAGAGGAGCTCATCTGTCTGGATAAAGGAAAAGAAAATCAAACAGGATGAACTCAGAATAGAGAGCTAATCCCACCTCTCCTGAGTCAGAAAAAACCCCATCCAGCAGCCTCTGAGAAGTCTTTTGTGGCTGGAGCAGATTTTGGGAGCACACAGGGTTCCTGCCCCACGCTTTCATTCCTTGTTATGTGTTATGGAAAGACTGGAAAATGCAGAAGCAGAGCTGAACATGAAAGGCAGTGTCAGACAGCACATGATCACCTTGTTCAGCTCCATTTTGTCTGCGTTTCATCCAAATAATTAAGGAATATGTTAGGGATTGTGATTCCTCTCCAGTTTTGAGGACGTTCTGGCAGCAGATGAGAGAAGCATTTGGGGCCAAAGATTTAAAAAATTCAGGCCCAGATTTCAACTTCTGAGGTTTGAAGTTGTTTTATGCTGGAAGTTTGGCTTGGACACATCTTTGGTAGTTGCTAGAATCAGGCAGAATCTCCAAAGATTTGGAAGTATTCCTAGTGCAAGAAATTACCAATTTCCATATTTTTGTTGCTCTTGATGTTTTTTGACACCCAGGAACAAACGATCTTCATTTAAATGAGATGAGAAAAGTATCTCCTGCAAATTATGCCATTTCTTTTCCCCATTATGTTTTTCTGCATTTTCTGGCAGCGCTGTTGCAAAACCAATAGCAAACGGTCAAGTGGAACTGCAAAGACAATAACTTTAATGGAAAGAAATTGGGAACTGGAAGATGACACATATTACATTAGGGGAAAAAAAAAAAGTGAAATAATATTTAATTTCCTTCGTCATAAATAATATGTCCGCCCACATTACAAACACATCAAATATGACAGGAAAAATAGGCAGTGACATGAGAAAATATCATTATTTCTTCATTAAATGTTTTATACATTTATAAGGGGGGGGGGAAATTAAAAAAGCACCCTGACAAGCAAAAATATAACAGCTGAAGGGCCATTAAAGTAATGAATTAGGACTCTAGAAGTGTGCAGATGTGGAAACCAAAAGGAAAGACAAAAAATATGTCATAGGCAAAACTTTGACTGTTGTTAGAATCCAGTTCCTTTTGAGAAAGGAAGTGGGGCTGTTGTTGGGGGGCTCTGCACACTGGGCAGCCCTCGATGGGGACTGAGTGATCCCATCTGGTTTTGGGGTAAAAGAAGAGCATCTGCTCTGCCAAGTATTTTTTGTGTAGTGGTGGTTGGGCAAAGAGGATTTGTGCATAAAGCCTTGCAGAGTGCATCAGGCTGAACACAAAATTAGAGGCACTGGAAGTTTGATGTTGGTTTTGCAGGAAGCTGCTGGAAACTTGGGAAGGTCATAGAGGGTGTGAATTTACATGTAGGGTTAGGGTCCAGCAGGGGAATGTCAGCAGCCTGGCAGGTCCAGCTCAGCTGCTTTATTTGCCAAATGAATTTACATTTCATGAGTGTCACTTAATCATCTTCCTGGATGTCAGTTTCTTGTGCACACTGTTGCTCACCCTCTGTGGACTCCAAAAGTACCAAACAGTGGGTCAGGGAGAGCAAAAAAAGGCTCCAAATCAAAAGTAACACTTAGGGAAGAGGAGATAAACACTCCTGCATGTTGTTTCTTCCCTACACTCCTGGCCGGTGCCTCTGTGAGAACTCAACAGTGAGGCTCTAATTGTTTGTGTCTCTCTAATGATCCATGCCCTCCATCCCTCTCCAGCCCCAGTGACCAGGACACATCCATTCAGAGGAACATTATCCCTGTCAGTTCTGCTCCGAGACGCTCGGCATCGCTCACCGCCGAGAAGTCAAGGTCACGACATCCCCCCGAAGCAGCAGGCACAGCCTCATCTCCTCTGCTCTCTGTGCTGCTGAGGAGCTCCCTGCTCACCCCCACACTGATGGCATCAGCTCTGCTCCCCTCCAGATTGTTTAACAGATGCTCCTGATAAATTCCCGGGCAGCTGAAATTCCGCGGGAAATGGAGCGCGGCCGCCGGGCTGCTGGTGAAGGATGGGAGACACTCCCAAGGTCCTTGGGATGGGTTTCACTCCAGCAAAGGTGTTTGGCCCTTTCACCAGGATGGAAGGGTCTGGAGTCAGGGAATGGGATGGGCCTGAGTAGCAAGGATTTTGTAATGTTTGATCATCTCCCAGGTTGCAGGCAAAGGTGGGCTCTGCTGGAGGAAACAGGCTGTGCCAGGTTAGAGGGCTCCCAGCTGCATCTGTGCAAGTAAGGAATGCACTGGTAGCCAACAAACAGAATTTACAGTTTGAATAAATACACACTGTGTGTGTGTGTGTGTGTATACATATATTTACATGTGTTTGTTTATATTTGAGTTCCACTGTTCTCAAATAGCTATCTAATATATTTGAGAAGACAAAGTGTAAACAATTTATTTGGGGGACAAGTTCGTTGCAGTCCTTTTTTAGCTCCACAGACAGAAACGTTTTCCAGGTGTTGTCTCCACCAACATTTAGCAGTCCCAAGTAATGAATGGGTTGAAGTACTAAGATTTTTTTCTCCCTTTTGACTTGCAAAAGACAAGCCTGCAAAATGCAATGTCCCTGTGAAATCTGTATTTCATCAAGAGAAAGGTTTTGTTTACAATAACACCCTCTCACAGAGCTTCTGCTGTCCCCAGAAACAGCATTCAAGATTCAAAGGATTGAGCACTGGAACAAATCTAACCCTTATGTTCCCATAGCCCCATTTTGTCTCTTCCTACTACATTTGGCTTATATCTACACCTTCAGTATTGCTTTGCAGCACAGGAGATTTTTACTGAGTATAAGGATAGGAAGGAGAAAAGAAGAATGAGGAAGAAGTGCTAAAGACAGAGGGAAGAAGGATGGTGGGTATTTTCAGAAGGGAAAGAATGAGCTGCTGGGGTAGTAGTTGTAGTTAATAAAGTGAACTTGCATTTCTACAGGAAATTCTTCTTCTGAATGGGGAGCAGCAGCCTGAGTTCTCAAAGCTTGCCACAGAAGAGAAATTGTGTTAAAAGAAAAAAATCACACGGAGACATCAAAATGCCATAATGTGTGGCACTCTATGTCATTACAAGCTTTTTAAAATTAATGCCGAATGTAATATAAGATCCATACAAATTAGGTTGGAGAAAAATGTGAAAATCGAGTGTTTTTCTGTTCTCAAAACAAAGTTTTTTTGTCATTACCAAAATGAAGTCAAAACAATTTAACTATTCTTCATCAAATATTTAATTTCAATTGAGCTGGTTCTGTGAAACCTTGTAAAAACACCTTTAGCTTCCAACAGCAAACTGCTCGAGTTTATAACAGTCAAACAATAGGAACAAGTAGTTTAAAAAAAAAAAAGTTGGCTATTCAAACATAAGTAAAAGCTAACAGGCACTGCACTTCTCTTGGTCTGGACTGGGTCATTGATAATTGCCTTTGTATCATAGACTCTAAAAGCCACAGAGTGGTGCATTCTAACCCATGGAAGGAATATCTTTGACAAAGATCCCTGTCTGGAAATTGCTCCCTGCTAATCCCTTTCAGCTCATCCCTGTTCCTCGTGCTCCTGTGAAACCCTGCAGAAGGATTACAAACACACGGAGTGCTGCCAAGGCACACAGGGCACAGAACACCTCCCCTGCCCCTGGGGATGGCCCTGTGCATGGCCCTGGGGAGCTCTTGGCACTGCCATGAGAGTGTGGCATGAGTTGCCCCTGCTTTGTTTGTATTTGTGGCTTTTTTTTCTGCCTTTTATGCAGTCTTTATCTCAACCCACGAGTTTTCTTGTTTCTTGCAGCACTCTCCCCCATCCTGCCAAGGGAGAGTGAGTGTGTGGGGCTGGTTTGCTGGCTTTGGCTAAACCATGCCAGTAACTCATCCTAAAATACTTCATCCTAAAACACACAGAAATACACTCAAGGCCACAGTCATGTGTCAGAGTCAGCCTTTGAGGTCCATGGACTGCACTCTTCTGGGAATTGGGCCATTAAGTATGGATTTAAGTGCTTTGCTTTAGGCACTTAATTTAATTCGGGTTTGTTGCACAATTTCCCAGCACTTATGGTGCCGCCCAGGAGAAGGTGATGTGCCTGAGCCCCTGGTGGCTGCTCTCAGCAGTCCCTCTGCACAAACTCCTGCACATTTCTGCAGTCACCAGAGCTTCTCTACACCCCAAGTCCCTCCTTCCCCCTCTTTCCACTTTCCCCTTCCTCTATGGGCTCTTTCCTGCCCATCCTATGGAGGAGGATGGAGCTACCACTGTCTAGAGCTGAGATTTCTGCTGCTTGGCCAGGGTCAGGGAGGTTTTATCTTTTCATTATCCTTTCAGTGCCAACAGCCTTTGCATACCAGGAGCTCCATCAGTTACTCCCAGAGCACAGCAGGCCGGGTGCACACAGATTACCACGACCCATCAAACAGCAGAAATGAGAAACTGGCAGCTGAGCACAGGCACTGACAAGAGCTGTGTTAATAAAGAAGAGAAAGCAGAGAAAATGCAACAGGGGAAATAATTAACGAAAAATACATCAGCAGCTTCCTGCCATTGGAGATGCAGGTGGGAGATGGGGGATTCCAGGTTAGGAGTGGAATCTTCCACCCAGGGACTGCTGAAATTCTGAGCTGCACCTTCCCAATTTCTGCAGCTGCTTCTTGTACTACACAGAGCCTCCCACAGAAATCAGCAAACTGGTCTGCAGGCAGAAAGTTGTCCCTGAGCACAACACTTTGGTGTTTAGGGGCTGAATGGGACTGTGTTCACCCTGAAATCTCATGGCTTTGACCACAGTCTTGGGTGTGTTTTATGTCCAGGACATCATCTCCCCTCAGCAGGACCATCTCCATGTTTTGGTTGAAAGCAGTAATAGCATACTAATGTGAAGGGAGGCAAAGAGAAAAGGGATAAAAGAAAAATGTGTGTCAAATAAAATAGAAAGGAAGATTTTAGGAGAAAAGAGAGAGAGAGAAACACTGCAGGCAACAGAAGGAGAGTGAAGAAGAAAAATGGGGAAGTGGGAGGACAGAATGAAATGCTGAGACACAAAAATAAACAAATGCATGAATACAAAGTGAAAAAGCCAGATCCAGGTTTTCCATTCATATGTGCTGGTACAGCTCCATCAATCCCCAGTGAGAGTCCAGTTCCCTGACTTAGAATCTGAGAAACATTGAGGCTGAAAGAGACTTCTGAGACCATCAAGTCCAATCATTCCTCTAGCACAGCGAGGGCCACGCTAAACCATGTCCCCAAATGCCACATTTACACATATTTTAAATCCCTCCAGGCACAGTGACTCCACCACAGCCCTGGGCAGCCTGTTCTAGTGCTTGACGACCCTTTAGGCAATGAAATTTTTCCAAATATTTTTCCTAAAGCTCCTTTTATGGAGCTTTATGGATTTCATAGAGCTTTATGGATTGGCAGCACCTCAGTCTGTGGTTTGCACATCCCACTCCTAATCTAACATCCCCATCCAAACTCTCCCTTACACCCTTTAACCATGGCTGAGGCTTTAAAAACACTTTTCACAAAAACTCATTCTGATTCTCAGGGAATTTTTGTTTTCCTAAGAAACAGGTGAATAAAGCTCTAATAGAACCATTCTAAAAACAAAATTAAGTAGGTCAAACCCTCCTTGTTTTTGTGTAGACCTTAGTCCAGGCCCTCATTTGATCCATGCAATTAATAATTTCTTGAGTTTAGCACTATCAGGCAACTGTTTTTTTCCCCTGGATATTAAGCTCAGGAAATATCATGGAAAGGAGATGCAGCAGAGCATGCAATGAAGAGCATTAAGGAAAGAGAGCCTGTTTTCTGAGGCTTCATTCCTGCACTATATTTGTTCCTGAGGCCTCATGAAGAGCATCCCTCTTCCTTGTGTGTAGTCCCCAAACTTCTGAATTCTGCATGACTCACTGCCCCAAGCAGCAATGAATTGTCTGCCACGTTGCTACTTCTGTGGTATTAACAGAATATTGAGAATCTCATTCTTGATCTCCCTTAAAACTTCTTGGTAAATGGATTCGGCTCAGAGAAAGGATGAAAATAATGTGTGCAATAAAAAGGCCCCCCCAAAAAAGGAGGAGGAGAAAAAAAAGAAAGATAAATGAAAGAAAAAGATAGGATTTTCAGGGAGTCCTGACTGATCTCCACTTCATTATTGAAAGATTGGACTATTAAAGGGATACAGTAGGCCTGAAGGAATTGTGGGATCATTTGTGCAAATGGTAATTTTAGTATTCAGTCCATCATATCCATAAACATAATGTGGCTGGGACTGACATGAGTGATAGCAAATCCCCTTCCCAGGAGGCTGGGTGCCACTTTGATGCAATGCCTGAGAACACACAAAGCTGGGAAGAGAGGGCTGCTCCCTCCCTCCCTCCCTCCCTCCCTCCCTCCCTCCCTCTCTCTCGTGCTTGCTCTCCGTTGAGCTGATGGGTGAAGCCTCTCTGATTAGAGAAGATTTGTGGAATTAAATGGAGGAGTTGCAGCCCTGACAAAGAAGCTGTTCCAATTCTGGAAAAGCTCCTCTCGCTCTTGTACTTACCCGCTCACACAACGGAACATGCAAAATCTGCTCAGTAAATAGAGATGTGTTACTCTGGCTCCACACACCATTCTGCTCAAGTGCTAATCCCAGGGGAAATGCCTGCCAAACACTTCCCCCGCTCTACAGATGTGCTGCTTGTGCCCTCACACTCTCCTGGGTAGAGGAATCCACGTCCTGACACTGAGACGTGGCTCTCCTGTTCTCTGTGAGCTCAGACAAGCAGTGCCACCTGGGATTTGTAACTGTGCCCAGCAAGGATGAGCACCCTAATCCCACTGACCTCAATCCCAACCCTTCTGTGAACACCGAGTATCCCTTCCCTGCTCTGTGTTCTTAAAAACCCCCAACAGGATCTGCTGCATGAAGGTGTGGTGGATAAATTGAGGTTAACCACTGTCTGGGAAAGAAATGGATGGACAGAACCAACTCCCTGTTAGGGTCAGGAGATCAAATCTTCCCTTTGCTGTCTCCACTGACCCTTGCTCTGTGTGTGTAGCTTGGAAGAAAGAACCCTGGAAGGTCTTGGCCCCAATCCCACAGGCCAGGACCTGCCCACAGACCTGCAGAAACATGGAGTGTTTGCCTGTGTTTCCCCAGTCCAGGACTATTGGATTTCTTGAAAAGCCAGATGTATTTAGCTCTAGAAGGGTTCAATACCTCCAAGGGTGTCCAGTACCTCACAGAAAATGGCTGAAATAATTTAGCGAGACAGCATGGTCAAGTATGTCTTGAAAAAGCAAAAGGGTTTTAATAAAAGAAGAAAATAATACAAAAACAAAGAGCAAAGCCAAGCACAGTGTAGGGACAGGTGCCACATACTTGCTACAATACCCCAAAAATGCACTGAGAAGTCTTGTGCTCTCCCTCAAGTATTGAACAATTTAGGTGGGTTTTTTGGCAAACAGCCCAATAGAGAATAGCTACTTTTCTAAGAAACAGGCAAAGAGACGGATCAGTGTTTTTGTCATGGCACTGAGCCAATTACTGCCAGGAGAGCAATGAAACTTCTCCTGTTCTTCTATTAAAAGGTTTTGGGGTGAGTTAAAACTTTCCCTATATGGAAACCCTTGTTTGGGCGTGGGGTGCTTTACCACACAGGACTAAGGCCGGGCAAAGACCAGATTAGCACTGGGCACTGGCAACACCAAAACAGATCTCACTCATGGGCTGCCAAAGGCAAATGTGTTTCGTGGAGCTGAGTGAAATTACTCCTGGGATTTGCACCTGCAGAGTCCAACTCTGATGCTTGTTCAGCAGAGTAACAAGATTAACAAGCCTAAAAAAAGTCAAAATGGGGTGCTGTGACACCCAGGGAGGAGAACTGATTGCACACAGACCCCATCAGCAGCATTGTGGATTCACTTTGATGCACTAGAACACCAGTTACTAAAATCTAGTCCTACATGGGAATAGCCTTGAATTTAGAAAACAATCTTGTTCTCTGTCTGACCCACACAAATGAGGCTTTCACACAATTTCTGCATTGAGATAAATAAACACACGTTTTCCCAGCTTTCTAAAGGCAAAGGGCAGAAATTTGTACTTTATATTCTTTCACTCTGGAAAAAAACCACAAACTTTTAAATGTCACAACACAATGTATTTATTCATGTATAACCCAATTTCTTGGATTCTTATTTGTGCAGAATTTTTGAATAATTTCTTTTTGAAGAAGGGGCAAAATTGCATCAAATCCTGTGGCAGGTTCTGTGTTTGGTTCACTGGACGAGTCTCAGTGAATTGTACAAAAAAGTGAAGGGATTTTGGGGTTTTTTGAGAGTTTCTTTGAGTAGTGGACCCAAATAATGTTCTTTGCTCACTGATTCTTCATAAACTCTTGATTACATGATGTTCCACGTTCACATTTCACCTTGGTGTCATATTTACATCATAAAAAGTACCAAAGATACCATCCATTGCTCTGCAAAGGGGAGAACTTCATGATTCTTATTTGATCAGGCAGCGTTAACTTTGATTTTTCTATGAGTTCAGTTTCGAAACTTACCTTGCAATGGAAAGCAAAAGCAAAAAAAAAAAAAAAAAAAAGAAATGAAACAAACAAGCATCTTCTCTTTCATGAGTTAAGAAACAACAACCACTTAAAAGGAAACATTTTCTTTGTTCAAGTGAATTTGACTGCAGTACCTAAGGGACAGATCTGTGAACAGGCAAAGATGCTCCTCATGTCCCAGGTTCCCACAGCATCAGTGGAGTTGAAGACCTTTTTCCTCTGTACTCCTTTCTCCCTGTCTCTTTAGAAAGTTTATGACTTCCAGAGACCCATCTGTGTGTCCTGGAATGTGATTTAAAATACAAACCCATTAAAAAGTGACAAATGATCTTCGTACCTCAGACCTCCCTGCATGTGGTATTTCTAATGAGATTCTGGGCTTCCTAGAGCAAGAACAATAAAATACTTATGATTCTTGCCCCAGACGTTCAGAGATGGCCAAAGACATCAACCCCACATCTAAGCTGATCCACAGATGATTACAATTTGGTGTTTGCTGTAAACAACAGCTTGTGGCTTCATCAGAGAGCAGCTACTGCAGGTGAGCTACAATGGGATTTGGATAGATGACTTCTGTAGGGAAAGGTCTGAGGAGAAATAATTATTTACATTAAAAAATTAATCAAAAAATCAGCAGTTCTTTTGCACTCCCCTCCTTTCTTGAGTCTTCCATCCCCCTCCTTCCTTCCTTAGCTTGGTCAGGAAATTGCTGTACAACAGAAATCCACAGGCAGCTTCAGCTCCTTCCCCTCTCTTTTGACCTTTTCACAGTTCTAAGGGTTATTTAATGAGCTTAGAAAAATAATGCATCAGTTAATGACAGAATCCCTGGAAGGGCAGCATTATCAAGATTCCCTTTCCTCCTCCTCACCCTCACTGGAGGCCCCATCACCCTCAAACTTCCACTTGCAGTTTTCTTCGTTGTGTGTTTTAAAACGCCTCCAAATTAACACCACTTTATAAAATGGAGAAAGAGATCAGTGAGAGGCCTGGAAAGGAACATTTTAATGTTTTGCTGTAGAAAACATAGCCACAGAAGCTTGATCTGGTTAGGCTCCAGAGAATGAAATGTAATTTCTTTACCATCAGGAGACAGCCACACTATTATATCCCAAAACAGACGTCACTATCCATTGTGAAATAGAGGGGTGATAGGATCAGATTGGTACCACTTCACCCCTGCTACAAACAGCTTAGCAACCCAGGTAAAATTAGGAAAATTTGTTGTAATAAATCTGGGCTCCATTTCTAGAAGCTGGAAGTCAATAATTCTGCTCTTTCTCCAACAGAGACAAAACCTATTGCCCACAGGCACTCTGAGCAGCCCATCTTTCTTGCCAAAATTAAACTTCCCTTGATTTCCTGTGACACCTGAGCCCATGTTATAATTCAGTGCAGAATCCAGAGACTGCACACAGTTAGGACAAAGTATCTGTGGCAGGCTAACCCTCCTTTTGAAATGTTTTTGGGTCTTAAATGTGAGACAAGGCTGGCTGTGAAGGTACCTCACATGATATCAGCACGTAGGAAATTTGCAGTATCTGACCCAAACCAGAACTGAGCCTTCAAAACTGTACATTTGATCTTGTAGTAATCTATAATATTGTGCAGGCACTCCACATAATATCCTTAAAATAATCATCCTTCATCTAAGAATTAATTGGGCCTTTCCATTTGCAGAGTCACCCAGCGTTCTTTAAGGATCTGAGGAACCAGAAATGGATATAAGCCACCTTAGACCTCATGTCAGGGTGAGGAGAGACACCTCTGAGCTGATTTAACACACCCAAGATCTGAGTCACACCCTGGAGGAGGCTCTTCACATTAATTAAAGGGTGTCTTTTAGTGTGATGAATCCCAAGGGTAAATACCTTCATTTAGTGTCTGTAGTCTGGTGGGAAGAATCTCAGCTTTTCTCTCCCCTGGACAGGCTTTGCTCTCTCTTCTGCTTGCTTATGTTTTTCAGCTTTTATTTAATCGTGGCTTGTTGACGTTCATTTCCTCTTGTGTCAACGTTACCCCTGAGTTTAACAAATCATCTCCTTCTCTGGCATTTTGAATCCTTCTGTTCATCTTTTTCACATACCCCTCAACACTCTCTGTTTAGTAACAGCAGTTGTTTACTTGTCTTAAAAATTCCAGTCTTTGCCTCTCCATCCACTTGATTATCCCATCAGTCCTTCTCTCTACTTGCCCGTGTCTGGATTAGTCTCCATTACACATGGATGTCTGGAGCAGGACCTGGCACTACAGATGGATGTGTACCAGGCTCTGATACAAAAATATTTCCATTTCTCTTGCTTTATTAGACACACGTTGCCCGAGGCATCTCAGAATTTGCCTTTTCTGCAGTTCCATCACGTCCTGATGCCTCAGCACACCCTTCTGAAATCTCCAAGTATTTCTCAGGCTCATGGACTTTGTTTTTCCTACATAAATTTCTCAAGTCACTTGTCCAATGTTCATTAGGACTTCAGCATGAACAAATTCCATCCAGTTTATACCAGCTTTCCCCAACACCATTCATCACTGGTAATTTCCATTATTAATGAAAATGTGAAGCTGGATCAGACAAGACTGTTGCTTGAAGAATTTCACTACTAACCACCCTCACAGAAATATTTCCCTTCTTAGAGAAATTCTCTTTTTGTAACACTGTTCTGATCAGATTTAACTTCACTTTACCTACCTCTGCCTTAGTGAGAATTTCTCATACTGCATGCCTCAAATGTTTCTGGCTTATTTGGACACAGATCTAAATTGCACCGAATAGACAGAAATTAGTTAACTTCTCAAAGCAAGATACCACATTGCTCTTTCCTGATCTTTTCTCAGAAAAGGTGTTGTGATCCATTTGACACTGTTTAAGTGACTCTGCCATTCCTAGTTGGTTTTGCAAACTACAGAGGTCACACTAATGGACTTGCAAATGCCTTGGTAATTTTTTTCTAAAATACATGAGCTTACAATTCTTGTATCAAATAAATACCAACCTGCTACTGCACCAATATTCTGTAAAAGAGCTTTTCAGAAATCAGAAACAAAAGCAGTCTCATTATCATCACATCAAGAAGTTTGAATTTAACTTTTACCTCAACTAGAGTAATTTAAATGTCCATAAACTCCTTCCCATTCACACTCCACCTTGCCACGGTCCTTATCAACATCCTCACTGAATTTGAAAGAAAATTATTCATTTTGTTTTGAGGACAAATGCAAATCACTTTCTAACTTAGCCCCATTCTTCCTGCATGGTGTCAGTGCTTCTTGTCTTATTATAAACTCCTTATTACTATGGGTAAGGAATTTCTACTGTTTGTTTTAATTTCCTCTACAAAGGATCTCCTTCTCAAGGAAATTAAAACCTTGACATTTTACAAGTCTCACTTTATCTCCCCAGCTCATCTGAGATGTTGCTCTCATTGCTGATCAGTCCCTTTCTTTATAGATTTACTCGTCACCCAAGTGGGTATCTGGAAAACTTTGATTTTTCTGTTGTCACAGGACATTTCTCCTTTTGACTTTCTAAATGCACCTCGTTGTCTGATGGTTTTAATCTAGACAATTGCACAAGAGATTCTGTTTTATCCCAGAATCTCCAGCCATTTCCCTTGTGTCAATGAAATGAGTTACATTCAGAAATATTAATAGAATCGTTTCTAGAGTTAGAATAATCTTATTCCTCAGAAATTCTAGGGGAGGGAAAATAATAATAATTAAAAAAGAGTTATTCACTCTAATCAGAAATTCAGGTGCTGCCCAGGGTGTCGGCAGCTGGAGGGATTTATCCTGTGTACCCAAAGGGTGCACACTACCACAGATCAAGTTAATCCAAAAAACCTGATTTTGAATATCAAGGTCAAATTCACTCCTGTAAAGTGAGAGCAAGCAGAATTACATGAATTACATAAGTTTACCCAAAATAAATCTGTAACATGTGGAGCAAAGATTTTTTTTCTTCCTTCTAGTGTTCTGTACAGAGATGAATCTCACTTTAGTAAGTAAAGCCATTTCTTGCCTCTTGGTCTTAAACTGAAATACACTTCTAAGAACTAGATTTAAATGTGATTATTAGGTGGGAAAAAACTGAGATCCACACCAGATTTTAATTCAGACCTTATGGATCTGAATTGCTGTTTGTTTTTTACACTTTAAACATGATTTACAGCCAGCCCACTGCCCCATAACCCATTTTACTTCACCCTCCAGGACCTCCTTTATTTTAGAACACAGATTGGACAGAGCAGCAACTTTACCTCTCAGCCCTCCTCATTTTCATGTTTTCTGGGTTTCCCTGTTGAATTTTTGCAGTGGATACTTAGCATATGCCTTGTCCCTCATTCTCCACAATCCCACTCTGTTTTGTGTACTGATCCACACATCTGCTGTGCCACGAAGGGCAGGCACTGTAAGGACGGGCAGCTAAACTACCTGGGGGTTCCTGCTCCTCGAATTATTCTGCTATGAAATTCTCATCTGCAGTCTGCAAAGGGAAAACGGCAGAGAGAAAAGAAACAGCTTTTCCCTGTCCACACTTTCTGAGGAGTCTGTCGTGCTAAGTACTGGCCTGTCTCCTCTCGTTTGTGTTAACAGTGTCTGAATCACTCTTTCAACTCACTGCCTTCCACAGGAGGAGCTGAGGCAGCAGCACAAATGGATCCTTAAATATAAGGAGCTGGAGTAAGCTATTTCCATGTATACTTGGAGGTAAGCACAACCAAAAAAAAAAAAAAAAAAACCCAAACAAACAAAAAAGTACTTTTAGCTTCACGTTTCCTTATGCCATTTCCATCAGTGCAAGCCTAGAAACCCTTCCAGCCATTTCTTCTTGTGTTAAGTGTATCTCCAAAAGAGCTTCAAAACTGGTCTCAATCCCAATACCAGAAAATAATAACCTGGAAATAAACTTTTTTTCACCAGTGACCAGTTGATGGGGTAGCTGCACCTCTTATTGGTTCCTTGCTCTGATCTCAGAATGAACTGCATGAAACTTGAAGCACAACGGAGGAGACCAAAGGCTGAGTTTCTCCAGTGTTTGTGTGACCCTTGAGGTGTTTGTCTCAGGAACCAGAGCTCAGATGCAGCCGACAGGAGCTGTGGCTGCCCCCACCTTTATTCCAATCAGTAGATGAGTGTGAGGAGGAAAACTGTGTCACCCAGGGCTGTTAACACCAATGTTCTTCATCTACTTTCCATTAACAAGAGAAAAGGAAGCCATGAATGGGTCAGCAGCAGAGATTTGGGGCTTTAATCTGGTCACTAATTCGACCCAGCTCAATAGCAAGGCAAAGAAAAGGCATTCCTTGGCTCTTGCAGCCTCAGGTACTGTGTGGGACCACTGTCTCTGTGCCTGCTGCTGCTGGGAGCTCTCACTTTGCAGTGAGAGCCACCAAAAAAGAGACCAAGGCTGCCTACAGGTGCTCTTGCTAAAATTGCTTTCATTTAGAACTATTTATCAGCATTTTCACAGCATTTTTCTGCCACTCTCCTCGGCAGCTCTGTGCAATGTCCCTCCAAGCCATCACCTGAGAAAATATAATGCAAGAGGCAGAGAAATTCAATTACATCAGGCTGGCTGTGCCAGTCCCAGCTTTTTGCTGGGCTTCAAAGGGGAAAGGATAACAGGGAGACAGATTTTGTAGGCACGTGTGTGCAGTAATTTCTGCTGCTGATCTCTCAGAGGCAAAGTGATTGCTGAGTTTGCCCAAGACAGGGAGAATTTAACTCCTGGGATATGACCCATTGCAAAAGCTGAAACTTCATTTCAGTCCCACCCGAGCTCACTTTTGAGGACTCCCATTAGACAAATTTCACCCTTAAACTCAGCTGAAAGTGTTCAGAGATTAAATTTAAAACAGTTCTTTGATTTGAGGTTGGAAGGGTTTAAAATATCTTTAGTCATAGCACCAGGGCAAGTAGGGAAATGGACACATCTGCCTATCTGTCATTACACCCAGGTGAGTAAAAGTTGTGAAAGTCACAAGTTCTCTCTGCATGTGTGAAATTAATGCCAAAAAGTTGAAGAGCAGACAGAAGAAATATTCAGTATTATATCAGCAATATGCATTAGCTGGGTTGGATCAGCCCTCCAGCCATACACTCAACCAGAACCTTTACAAATTGGCAGGACTGTCACTTCCTTACCATTGCATGCCAGGAACACAGGAGACTGTACTGAAATTCCAGAGCAGAGCTGTGGTCCTGGTGTAGTTTCCAAAACCTGCAATGGTTCTCTGGTGGTATTTTCCTAATTCACAACCCTCAGTGTACAGCAAGATAAAATCTCTCTCCTTTATGACACTCCTTTAAAACCCAGTGCAGTCCCGTGGCACTTTTCAAATTGTTTTTTTCAGAATATATATGTACTCATACATACAGTTTTTTCCCCCCTGTCCTTTCAGTAATTATTTTTGTTCCAGCAAAATCAGAACAAGCAGAGCAGCTACAAATATCTCAGAAGCTTTTAGAGAGCAGGCAGCAGCCCACACACCAAGCTGCTTGAAGAGGAAAGGCTGAGATGATGAGACTGAGATGAATTTTCCCCACAGAGAGCTGGAACTGGCTGTGTTGAGTCTCTGTGTCCCCTGTCGTGGATTCCAGCACCCACAGACCTGTGGATACAGCACTGGGTACAGCAGAGTCCATCCCCACCTGTTGGAACCCTGGAGGATGAGAACTGCAGGCTTTCTGTGCTGACAGGCACTGCCCCCAAGCAAACACTGCATTTGACCTGAGGCCATGGAAGAGGCTTCCAAAATGGAGTGACAGCACTGGGATAATGGGTGTGTGGTTTGAATAGAAGTGTGTGATGCCACAGGGTGCAAAACTTAGAGTTTAAGGTTTTGGTATATAGTAATATATATAAACCAAGATGGAGGATTTAGGCTAAGTTCTTCTTTTACCTTCTTCTTCATGGGTTTGAGTGATGTGTTGTAAATTGGGTGAAAAAGTTCTCATTGTGGACCCCGGGTATTTGGTTATTGGGTTAAAAGTAAAAATAATATAGGTGTCATCTTATTATTGGATAATTTATGCTTAAAGGACCTTGGAATGAATTAGAGACAGAGCCATTTTCTACCTTGTTAGCTAGAGCTCACAACTTGTGAGACTGTGCTATAGATAAGAATTAATAAACATTTGAGTCCAAACACAAAACTGCATCTCCTGAGCATTAATCCTGGCTCTAACAGAAGGAAATAAGAAAACCCACACCCACCTTGCTGGAGTGGCTCCATGGAGGAAGACAGGGAAAGGGACGAGTGGGAAAATAGCATTTGGCTTCCAGGGCATGAAAAGTAGGAGCTGCCAACATTTGCTGCACAAGGTTCAGGGTAAGGCTGTGAGCAGCCCTTGCTCCTGCTGCCATGGGACCAGACAGGCAGGAGCCTATGACTTGGAAATCCAGGTCCAAAGGGTGTTTCAGCATCATGCCTGAGAAGTTGTTACATATTAGAGCAATGGACCCTTTGGCATTAATACAGATGGGAAGAAAAACCTGTTGGAGCAGGTCCAGAAGGGACTACAAAGATTATTGGAAGGCTGGAGCAGCTCTGCTATGAAGAAAGGTTGGGGGAGTGGTGGTTGTTTACCCTGAGGAAGAGAAGGCTCTGGAGAGACTTTATAGCACCTTTCAGGAATGACAGACAGGACAAGGAGAGATGGCTTCACACTGAGAGAGAGGGTGGCTAACATTTGGATATTGGAAGGAATTGTTCCCTGTGAGGGTGGGCAGGCCCTGGCACAGGGTGCCCAGAGCAGCTGTGGCTGCCCCTGGATCCCTGGAAGTGTCCAAGGCCAGGCTGGATGGGGCTGGGAGCAGCCTGGGACAGTGGGAGGTGTTTCTGCACATGGCAGGGGTGGGATGGGATGAGCTCTAAAGCCCCTTCCAACCCAAACCATTTTAGGATTTTATGATTCTGTAATAAACCAGCTGCATTCCCGGGAGGAGTTTCCTTGGCTGAGCCATGTGCTCTGTGCTTTACAGCCAAACAGCAGCCCAGAATCTCTGACTGTGAAACATCTGGAATAACCTCTGGTATCTCCTGCCAGGAGCTGCCCCAGCCAAGCTGCACATGCTGCTGGTTAATTCTAACTGCACCTCCCTGAACTGCAAAGTCTTATTACTAATATCCATTAGCCTGGATAAATTTTGGAAGAGCAGCTCACACAACACCATACTCCAGGATGCAAACGTGGTCAGCCTCGGATCCTTCTGAAATTTTAGGCAGGAAAACTGCTCCTTGAGTCCATGGTGATACAAGAATTAACTCAGCCTCACCTACAGAAATTCAAGGACACTGAGATGTTGCTGCATTACCTACTTGTGACAAGGCTTAAGCACCTGCTTAATTTCAGGCTGGTTCTCAGAATTTGCACAAAGGCCCTTTTATACGGGGTGTTTTGCTGCCCTGAATGTCAATGCACGAGCAGCTACATAAAATCAGTGTCAGGAACAGAAGAGAACCCTCTGTGGGGAGAAAAGTTTTGGAAAAGCAGATGTAAAGGATCCACTGCCTGACCCTAATGTTCCACTTTGGAAAGCCAATTTATTATATCTACAAAACTGAATATTCTGTTACGGGAAAACAGTTGTTTGAATAAATGTGTGTGAGGGAAAACACACACACATACAAACTCTCACACATGAGATATTGATTGAAACTGTATTTATGATTCCTCAGACCTTTAGGAAATTGATTTTAGACTATTCTTCCTTTTTCTGCCTCACTCCAGCTGAAAATCAAAGCTCAGTGTTGGATCTCTTAAAGAACTTTTTTCTGATACAGGAAAAAAATTTAAAAAAATACTTTTTTCCCCAAAAGTTTGTGTGGATAGGAAAAAAGGGCCCCAAATCCTGTGGATTTAGTGTTCAATATTCTGTCAACTGACTTTTCAAAGAAATAGAAATCTCAGAAATGACATTTAAAAATAATCAAGCAAACAAACAGCTCCACTTCTTTCTTTCCTTTTCAAGTAAAGTATCATTTATTTTCAATAAGTTCAGACAACTATTTGATTTTGCAATTCTCTTTTTCCCTCACCAAAGTCTTCCTTGGAATTCAGTGTTCTCATTAAGACTTTTTTTTTTTTTCTTTTTTCCAAGAGACTTACACAAACTAAAAGTTACAAAACAGCCCCTGTGCCAGCCATCTGCACTGGCACATATCTGCCAAGCTGAACGCAGCCTGAAATTCAGGCTTTGGACCTAAATAAACAATCCATCTTTATTAGACAAAACACTTGAGAGTTTGCTCGACTTTAAGCACAGGTTTCAATGGAAAGACAGCGACTTTGCTGAGCTTTAGGTGTTCTGGCAGTACCTGTTTGTGCTTGGAAGGAGTTTGTCCTGCCAGCTGGTGTCCGGCAAGAGCTGCATGAATCCCAAGGCAGCACAAACTCAGCCCCTGGTGTCTGACCACAGGAAAATGTTCCTTGGGCATGGAGAGATGTGCCCCACGAGAACAGATCTTCAGGGATGAACCTCTGATTTCCTCCAGCTCTTCCCATCTTCTTCCTTTTCATCCCAGCCTGTGCTTTCTGCCCAAGTCAATGTCTTCCCCATCGAGGGGATCCAGTTCATTTCATTCCAAGCACCAAGCATCAGCTAATTATAAACCAAACACAAATTAAACCATCTTCCCATCCTCCCCTCCGAAACCCCTAATTGCCCATTACCCTGCATTGTGCTCTGACACAAAAGTAATTCTACTAAGTGGGGAGTTTTGTTGTTGTTTTTTTCTTTCATAAAAACTGTTAATTTGCTATTAAATCTCTTGTTGAAAGACTAATAGCTTAATGAATGCATTAAACGTGCAAATTAGGGGTTTTTTTACTGCATTACTTCGTGGAAGATTGAAAGGATCCCATACATCATCGTTGGCTCAGTAGGATTTAATGAGGCATTAGACCATCCTCTGTCTTGGAGGCCAGACGTATGAATGATCCCAGAATTGTGCAGGCAACACTTGTCCCAGGTCCCTCTCCTGCTAGGGACATATATTTTCCCCTTGCCTGTTTCTTCTCCTGTCACTGCTGATGTACGTGAAATAAAAATGTAGTTTCCAGATCAGTTTTATAATGAAAAGTAGCCCATTGCTGATGACAAATGTTGTTTACAGTCACTAGAAAAGAGGGTGGAATGGCGAGTGAATATATTAGAGGAGGAGAGGATAGCTTTTATATTCATTATACTGCCATTTTGGGCCTGCGAAGACACATAACCTTTCCCTCTCTCCCTCCATCATACAGTCACTTTCAGATGTCTACATTAAAAGAAAAAGCTGCAGGCAGTGTGCTTTGCATTACCTGCTATCAATGAAGAAGACATTTTCCACCAGTCAAATAGGGCTCCTTGTGGGAATACTTTCCCCCTAAACACACTCACCGAGGTTTTTTCTGGATGCTTTCCCTCCTGTACCCCTCTCCAGGCATTTTTCCTGCTTGGCACAAAAGAAAACCTGCAGAGGACAACTAGGAAAAGGCAGTGCAAAATCCAGATCCTCCCCAGTCAGAAAGGAGGGTGGCATGGCTTGGAGCAGACCTCCTAGGTAGTGATGGAGTCACCAATGCTGGAATTATCCAGGAAATTAATATATGAGGCACTTGGTGATATGGTTAATTGGCAAGACAGTTTTCAGTCAAAGGTTGGACTTGGAGGTCTTTTCCAACTCAAATGATTCCATGATTTCACTCTCAGAATGACACAGGACAGCAGCAACCAGCAGTGCCTACATGAGGGGAGGGCAGCCTCTTCAGAGAGGGTTATTTGGGAAGATTTTTACACCTCTGGGGCCTGAAGTGGAAGTCACAAGCCTCATCTGCTCAGAAGAGAAATTTGGTACCTTGTGCTCTACAAAAAAAATCCATTTGAGCTGTGGAAAGCCTGGTGGGGGCCTTGGTTGGACAAAGTTTGTAGAAGCTTGAAGGTTTCCAGCATGGGATCAGAAAAACACTGCTCTGGAGAGCAAGATTTTGAGTGTGGAGAGTGCAGATAGGAGCAGATTTGGAGAAGAACCTCTCCTCTGAGGCCTGGTAGACTTTTGCTGCCCAGGGAGAAGTGCAGACAAAAGGAGGATGAAGTTTGTGGAAGAAAGAGCTTTATCTTGGCAACGGCAAAAAAGAAACTTTATTTTGAGAAAAGTTAGAGAAATTGAATTCCAGGAGAAGAAGGCACAGTTTAAATACTTTTGGGATACTGCCTGTTAATTAACAGAGGAAGAGGTCTGTGGAGAGGAGGCTGCAGGACAGCCAGGAGCTGAGACATGCTGGAACAAACCCAGAGTCAGACAGGCTGGCACCCATCCCACCCTCTTGTCTTTGCTTGTAACTGCTCTCTGCCATGATCAAAAGGCTGTCAGATACTAATAAAGTCTTAATGCATCATCTCTCATTCACACTGACTCATGTGAGACATCCTGGGCATCCAAGTTTAGTGGGTCAAATTCCCAGGCTCCTTCTGTAGCCAGCAAAGAAGAATTAGCTCGTCCAGATTTGGAACAGATAAGTCAGCATCCTGGCATGGATTCCTTATTTTTTTCAAGTCTTTCTCTGCTGGTTTTACAAGAAGCTTTAGGGGTTCCAGCCAGTTAAATCAGACACCCAAGTCAGATGTCTGAACTTAAGACAGCAAACAGCTTCACAGGACCCTGGGTTTATTCATATCTGCAAATCCAAGTATTTGAAACCAGCAGGGCTCCCTGCTGCAATTTGATGGCTTGAGGTTGGGCATTATCTAAAGGCCAGGAAGAGCCACAGGACATGGAATTACCATTACACCTGGATGTTCTCACCTGAGCTGGAACCCTCCACTGGCCTGAAAGGAATCTCACAGAAGAGGCACAGAAGGGAACATCAGAATGGAAACGAAGCTCTCTATGAACGTTTGCAGGAATGTGGCCACAGTATCATCCCTGGTGCTTTCCAACCCGTGTTTATATGGGGTGGAACCTTCTCTGGTTTGTATTCAAGCCAAAGCAGAAGGAGGGAACCTGCCAGGCAGTTTCTTTCTCAAGGATATGGCTTTTAGGGGATGGTGCAAGGACTGGAAGAAGTGATGTCTGCTGAGGAAACACTCATGTTCTGCTGAGTGCTAAGGATATGCTGCATTTAGCCCCAGGCCACTGACACATTCATTAATTTGTTAATTAATTGCAGGAAAATTTCTGAGCTACATGTAGACAACTAAAATTTAGGGGTTTAGTCTCAGCAGCACTGGAAGGTAAATCCAGAGGGTGACAGGCTTCTCTTTCAGACAGATTATTGGTCCTATCTCTGAGGATACCAGAGCTGGTGTGAGAATAACCACTGTGGGGTGTACAGTGCTGTGCACAGCCTTTGGATAGATCCTGAACAGTCAGCCCACATAAGATCTGTAACTCCCAGGTGGTTAATGAAAGATGAGTCCCATCCCAGGGACACTGGGGAACACCTCCATAAATGCTCTTTATTAATTCACAGACACAGTTGAATAATACCATCAGAAGTTCAGCTAATCTTTTTGAACCTCAGAAGACATGAAACTGTTTGACATGTTCAACAGAACTCACTGCACCCATAATTAGGAAATGCTGGGTCAAAAACCAGTGAGTGAATGCTGATTGTTACTCTTCTGAAATACAACAATTTCTGAGAGGAGAGAAGGCAGTCCAGGTCCCTCACAATAGAACTGTTGAAAACACACATACACACACACACAGAGCAGTGGAAACTCACAGTTTTAAAATTTTCAGACCTATGAACTGGGTATTTACAAACAACTCATATTCAGGACTGTTAGAAATCAGAGGCATTCATTTAAACTTTAAAACACTGTGAATATATGTACCTTGTATACAGGTGAGCACCAAGACATGCTCTGTGGAAGAGGATGGGGCCCTGCTATTGAAAATAAACATCTCTGTGTTTGCATTGCCCATCACCAGGGCTCCCATTGTTCCCCACACACAGCACAGCAGCAGAGTACAAGGTCAGTGGTAGACTGTGCTCCCATTGTTAGTGTTTGAAGAGGGAACATTTTATCCTTCACAACGAATCTACATACAGGCTATTGAATGAAATACAATAGCCTCACTAAATTACTTCATCCATTAGCTGGATGCCTGTAAGAAAAAAAGAAAACAACATATTTTTGTACGATCCATTATGGATTGTGTGGTAAACAACGTGCGTTCAGGGGAAAAAAAATAAAAAATGGTATCTGATCCCAAAAGCAGACAATCTTTGGTATGCAGAGGAGGAGGGAAATTTCCTTAAGTATTACTTAGTATTATTTTAGGAGGACAAGATGATCTGAAATATGAGTGCTGTATATGCATGAGGGAGAGTCTCTGTTCCAAGGGGTCTGTGGTTGGAGTTGGGTGATCCAACATGCATTTCTCACCTTCAGAGAGAGTGTCAGAGTACAAACAGAGCTGGGGGCTCCCCAGGGGCAGGGACCTGGCAGGGTGAGTGCCAGAGCCTGGGACCCATCCCACCACCCCAGCCAGGGAGCAGGACAGTGATGGGGACAGGCAGGGCAGCCCAGCATCCCACAGCACCTTTGGGACAGGGACTGGTGGCCCTGGGCTGGGCTGGAATGGGGCTCTGGGCACATGTGGCACGTGTGGGATAAAGTCCCTGCATTTAGGGATGCAAATCCCACACCTTAAACATTTCCCAGCTCTGGAGGGGAGGTGGTGAGGGGAGCAGTAGCAGGTGAGCAGCAGCTCTGCAGTCAGTGCCAGCAGCACTCACTGCATTTCTGATAACACACTGCCAGGTCCTGGGGGTTATATCACATTTCCTCCACTCTCTTCACCCCAGAACAGGCAGTGATGGCTGTCCTTGATTTTCATTCTGATCCAGTGATTCCCAGGCACTTCTCCCAACATTTGCAGTTGTGCCCCATCAGACAATAAAGCAAGAGCCTTGCTGTTAAAGGGAAGAGATTGGGACTGATATTTTTCTTTCTCTTCCTCTTCTTCTTTTTTCCCTCCCTCTCAGACTCTGCTAATGAAGCTTCTCTCTTCCTTCTCAGTATTCCTAGTCTCCCTCCAAACCCAGGACTCAGCTGCAATTCTCCAAAACATGATGTGCAGGTGACACTTCAAGGATGTAATCAGAAAATGTCGTGGGGGATGGAGGAGCAGGAGGTGCTGACACAGAGAAACCATTCTATTTTAAGTAAACCAAGTGCACGCCTGCTCCCAGTTCTCAAATCAGCAGGGCTGCCTGCTCTGGAGCCACAAATCCTCCAAATCTGACTGAGGAAGTTGAACTTCTTTCTCCAGCCTTTGCAAAATATATGCTGTATGCTGGAAAGGGTGCAAGGATTTTTCCAGGGGGAGTTGGGGCAGTTGGATGAGCTGGAAGGGTCCAGCTGAAGCAGGGAGTGGATATCAACATCCATCCAGTGACACAACAGAATGGATTTATCTGGTGAGTTGAGGGCAACCCATGAATCTCTTGAAGATGTCACTGAAGTGACAGTAACTGGGTGAGAGCTCTCACATCCCCCCAACATTTTCTGACAATAATTTAGACACTCTCCATCACTGAGGCTTTGGCCTGTGAGAAAGGCTGCCCAGGGAAGTGGTGGAATTACCCTGGAAGTGCTCAAAAACCATGTGGGTGTGATGATGAGTGGACCTGGCAGTATAATGTCCAAGGCTGGACACAATGACCCTAGAGGTCTTGTCCAACCTTAATGATCCTGTGATCCTAAAGCAGCACTGCATGGGCCAGGGAGAGCCAGGACTGGGCTGGCACTGAGGTTCCTCCATCCCTGCTTCTCCCATGGCTCAGCTGCAGGAGTGTGTGCTCCATATTTTAGAGCACACAGCAAGTGATCAAAACTCCATTTATAGGAAGAAAGCCAGATCTTTGCATTATAAACACACCTATAGTTGGGGAATTTTTCCACTATTTCATATGCCCAGGGATGGTATCAAAACATGGGCCGAGACTGGCAGAGAAGCTCCCTGTGACCTGGCAGTCTTCACCTTGACCTTCAGAGCACCTAATCCTACAGAACCACCTTTGGTTTTGCCTCTTTTATTTGGGATTCAGAAAGAATAGCAAGGACAAGGTGCTTGACCTTCCAAACAATGCACTGAAGAAACTCTCCAGAGTGGAGGGAAGTCAGACCTGGCCCCAGTCGTGCTGGAACTGGTGCTTGCTGGAGGGCAAATTGTTTGCTTTACAGCACTCAGGCATTGTGTCACCAGCTATTACGTGTCTCTCCAGGTCCTTGAAAACCACATTGAATTCCTAGAAATAACAATAGGGGATGTCCTCTCAGGAAGAATGGGATAGGAAGCAACCTGGGGCACCCACCTGCATTGTCATTATTTGCATGCTCTGGGCAAGGAGACTGAGGTGAGTAAACAAAACCTGAGGGAAGGAAAAACAGAATTGTCACAACAGAGCTTGTTCCAAGGCCCCCAGAATGCCTTTCTTATGGGTAGGAGATCAACTTGAACCAAGCCTGAGGCAGAACACTTTGGAATTCTGTGCCCCAAATCCAGACACAAATTCCTGGGAATCATATATATCCCATAGGACTGAGCCAGTTTTGCTGAGTCTCACTTAAAAACACAAAACGAGTAAAGTCAGGCAAACTCTCTGTTTGTTTATCAGACACAAGGAACATGCAGAGCCCTTGGATTAGAGCTTGGCACTGCCAGGCCTTCTGCTGCTGCCCAGCCCTGCTGTAACTGCAGCCTGCTCCAAGAACACACTGCTGGAAAACAATGCCACGGGGTGGGTGGGCAGAGACACATCCAGCTCCCAGGGCAGCAGGCAGAGATCCCACGGGCTGCTCTTGGCTTTGGGGCTAATGGATGTAGTGAATGGAGAGTCACCAGAGCGTGAAATGCACCCCTCCAACTGCAGCTGCATTAACTTTCCTCCTCCTGCCCCTGAGCCAAGCAAAGGCTGTTGGATGGAGTCTGGCTTGACTGAACTTAGCCTGGCCATGGCCACCTTCATCCCTTCCCTGAGGATCAGGAGCTTGAGCAAAGAGGAACCTCACCATCAGCAAAATTCTTGCCATTGTAGTCGTGCTGACTGAACTTTTAATCCAAATTTATACACAATTCATCACTGGCCAGCCAGCCACCCTAGTCACCCCCTCACACACCCAGCTTAGGTTTTGTTAAGAGTTCCCCTTCATTTACCATCTTCCCTCTGAAAGGCTTCCATGTATCTGTTAGGAAATTCACTGGGAATATCCCCCTATCTAAAACTCGTGTCTTGGGTTCAAGCCTTTGTTCAATTTCCTCTCTGTATTAACAGTTTTCTGCACGACTTTACAGTCATGTTTGTGCCTACAGCTTGCTTCACCACCCTCAGCCCCTCTCCAGTTTCCATGAATCAAAGGAACTTCCACAGCATCACCTTCCCAAGAGGCAATTTTCTCCTGAAGCTTTTTCCACTGCCCCAGCATCTTCTCCCTCTCTGTCTCTTTGGATCTATATCTTCTGCTGCAAATTCAATTAAAGCCTCTCTGGGAGACTCATGAGCAAGTCAATACAGTGACCAGTGGCAGGATGGGTTAAAGTGAGGTTTAGGGTGAGTAGGTCTGTGAGGAATTGATAGGAAGGCAGGCTTTGATGCTAGGAAGGTGAGAGCCACAATCCATCACTCCTCACTTAGGATGTACAGTGTAGGATCCTAATTTTAAAGTGCCTGTGCTCCCACTGCAGTCCTTGGAGATCCAGCCAACACCCTCCAATTGCTGGCTGCACTGGAGATCTCCATCAGGGATAGCAGGAATTGATCAGAGAAATCCAAGGACCATACATCACACCCCATCCACCTGGGCATGTGACCCTGTCTGTGTGAAATGAGCTCATCTGTAGGGTCTGAACAGGCTTCTCTCTCAATTCCCCCTGCAGCTGTATCTGTTCCAAAAATAACAGCTAGCTCCTCTGCATTTTGTGATTGTGCCATCCTAATCAAAGCAAATTCCAGCCTCCAAACAGCAGTCGTAGGAGCCCATCAATTTTATGGGAAAGAACGGACAAATACCTTTTCCAAATTATCTTTACTCCAGGTTTCAAATGGGTCCTTGACTCAATTTTGTTGCTGTGGGAAGAGTCATGATGTCAGACCTGGGAGTTGTGATGTCACTGAGGAATGTCACTGAAGAATGTCACACGCTGGAGGTGACAGCAGGAAAATGGAAGTAAACAAATGTGTTTATCCACAAACCCTCCTGCCACGAGGAACTGGAATCTCTGATGGTAATTTACCACACGTTGCTAATGTGTTTGTTATAATGTATTTCTTAATTCTTTTTTTTCCTTTGATTCTGGCTGGATAGGAAAGTTCATCAGGTCTGGAACGAGCAGGGGAAGCAGATTGAGATGAGCATTACAGATCTGCAGTGCTCTGGTTTATGGTTTGTTCCCAGCAATACACAGTAAGTAAAACAAGCACTGATTGAGTCAGCTGCCTCCTGGGTGTTCATTTGCTGGAGTGTGAGGAATATTAATGCTAAGAACATCCGCCTGCACCAGGAGAGGCAGGAGGAGGCAAGCAGATTACCCCGGCTTAGGGGTTTTATACACGCGTCTGCAACTTCCAAAGACACAGGGAGGAAACATTTCTGTGGGTTTTTGTCTCTTATCTTCTTACAGTCTTACAGATTTTGGAGATGCATTGCCCTGGAGTTTTAATACTCAGAGTTTTCAGGCGGGATTGTGATTTTTTTTTTTTTTTTTTTTTAAATCCTCTTTTTGGGGGGGGGGGGGGGGGGGGAAGAAAAAGGAAAAAATGCAAGCACTGAGTTTCATCAGGATAAAGAAAAAGCAGGTTCCAAGAGAAGAAAGGAGAGATGAAAAAGAGAAGTTTGATTAAAATCCCCTCTTGTTCTGTGTGTTTGATGTAAATATCTTCACACCTTTCTCTTTTCCTTTGCAGCCTCAGCAGAGGGTTCAGCCCGTCACCAGGGGATTGAGTTCCAAGCTTAGGGCTTTGTAGTTGCTGCTGCTCTTGCTGCTGTTGTCTAAAGGGATTATAAGCCTTTGTAAAGCTTGTGTTAATACCCTGGAGGGGAAGAATGAGTTTCCAAATAACCTTTGTTGTGTATCTCCTGTCGGAGGTACCCCAGGAAAGGAAAAATCAGGAAGTGTTTTGGCTTCATGAGTAGGTCATTTAAAGTTCACAAACGAGGTCTGCAGCCTCTCTGACCCAAGTGCAGAGATGCTCCTCACCCTTGTGCTGCTGACACCAGGACCTGCTAAGAATAGCAATGCCCTTCTCTGTTCACCAGGAAACGTGTTCAATTTTAAACTGGATTTTTAAAAAAACACTTGGAGAAACTGCGTTAGGTGCTTGGCTCCCAACACATCCTCCAGTAACATTTGGGCACTTTATATTCCACACCATCTTCAGAAAATCCCAGCTCAGGATCTAACTCCACAGCTTCACACTGACTCTATGTCTTTTCAAACCTTTTTATTTTATTTATTTTCTTCCTTCCTTGCTGCAGGAGGATTGGTTTTGAGCCACGTCTCCACGTTTTCCTCCAGGCTCTGTGGAGGTGTTTGGTATTCAGGCAGCGCTGGAGGCTGAGGGTCATTCAATATTCCAGTGTGAGGAGCGGGTTGCTCAGTATTCCAGGTGTGTGCCAGCACCAGCAGCCAGGACTGTGCAGCTGTGGATGGCTCAGCAGTCCCAAGGTGTGCTCCAGGTGCTCAAAGGCTGTCAGGGAGCACTTGGGTGCTCGCCAGTGTGAGAGTCTCTCAGTACTCCCAGCTCTGTCCCTGGGAAGGGCTGAGGACAGGCAGCCATCCCGTTCTCTGCTTGGAGAATCAGGGGGTCAAAGGGAAAAATATAATGGAGAGAAGAGGGAGAGAGAAGTGGGGAAGATGAGAAGGGAGAGTGATGAAAGGGCAGCACTTCAGAAAATGAGACTTCTGAGCCCCTCACTGGGTACTTTGCAGGAGCCACACTTTAGGTTTAAATTAAAAGGTGAAGGCAATGCATTCCATCTTTCTAAGGATGACTGAAGAACCCAGAGCAAAGCTGTCCAGATACACTCATTATCACATCTTTTTTGGTGTTGGTCAGTGTTAGGTTCTCTGATAAAAGATTCATCTCCACAAACACACAGGATCACAAAGGGAGCAGGGGAGAGAGCCAAGGACCTACACAGAGAAATGCTCCTCATTTCTAACCCTCTAACTCACTCCTCATAGGGTGCCATAGCCATCAGCCCCCTCCCTCAGGGGGAAAACCATCAGCAGGAAATTCTGACATTCCTCTGGCACGACAAATGCATAATTCCCCCATTAGTGTTTCTTTTTGTCTGAAGTTATGACAATTTCACAAAATCGAAACACAAAATTATGACAATTTACAGATTTTTTATTTTTTTATCCACTCAAATATTTTTTTCCCTTACAAATCAGGGAGTAACAATTTTGCCTTCTCAGAATAAAAATCAGATTGTGCACAGAGAAAAAAATGAATCTGAGGTTTTGGATAGGAGAAAGTGTTTCCAACACAGTCCTTTTCATGAGGCCATCTGCTCCTTCTTTACCAGGTATGGGTTTGTAGGTGTTATGTGCCAGCTCCTACAGATGACAAGCCAGCTCTGTGTGCAGGTACTTCTGAGGATGCCTAGCACCAGGCTGAACAAATGGGCTGCCTATGGAAATTGGAGGAAAAAGTTGTGTTTTGGAAAAGCAAAAGCAAGACTGGACTCTAATGCCTGCTGTAAGGGATGTAAGTTCCCAGAGAGTGGATGTGGCCTGGAGTTAAAATGGGCACCTGTTAAAACTCACCCTGCCATCAAATGGTGTTGATTTTTTCTGTTTACATGGATGTGTAGTGGTAGGACAGGGAGGAACGGCTTTAAACTGAAAGAAGGTAAATTTAGATTGGATATTAGGAAGAAATTCTTCCCTGTGAGGGTGGGCAGGCCCTGGCACAGGGTGCCCAGAGAAGCTGTGGCTGCCCCTGGATCCCTGGCAGTGTCAAAGGCCAGGCTGGAGGGGGCTTGGAGCAGCCTGAGATAGTGGGAAGTGTCCCTGCACATGGCAGGGGACAGAACTGGATGA
>JANPWX010000103.1:1122701-1165180 GCA_024734555.1 Trochalopteron elliotii
GGGCAGGGGCCCCACAAACCAGTCACCCTCTCCCCTAGATCTGTTGATAGCAGTGACCTCACCATCCCAGTGCCCTGGTGATGTTCCCATTTCTCCACCTGTACTACAGGCTTCAGTATCCTCTGGAACCCCAGAACCCTTTGAGGGCAGATAATGTGTTTGTACTGGTATATAAAACACCAGAGGTATTTTTGCTGTTCTATAAATAATAAAGCTGTCTTGGATTTACTTGGAGATGCAGGAGTACATAAAAAGGGGAGTGTAATAAGTCAGGGAAACAGAAAAACACCCCAAAATATCAACAACAAAAACAAAAAAAAAACCCTAAAGGTCAATGAAAACTCATACTAAGCCTTCCTAAGTATGACAGATAATGATGTAGCCAGACGAATTCTGAGATCTCTGAGATTCAAAAAGAGAAAAAAAAAATACTCTTTGAAGTTTCATTGCTCATTTTCTGTGCCCTATGCAACTTTACTCCCAAAGATTTATCTTCTTTCTGGGTACCTTCCCTAAGCCTGGTTTGTACATGGAATTTCCCTGGGACTGCCAAAGCAACTTTTGGGTGAGGGAGCACCCCAGAATTTCTCTATTTTTTTAAATGTTGAAATAAAATGCCTGCAAAAGGATATTTCCCCCCATTTTTTTTTTGTTTCTCAGAACTTGACACAAGGTTGAAGCAGAATTTCATAAACTCTTCTTAATGCACAGGGATTTAAACTGCTGGAATTCTGTACACCAGGCAGAGGGAGACTCATTTCCTTAATTTAAACATCCAGGTGTTCAACATCTGAGGCTGATGTGGTCACACCAGGCTGCCTCTGCAGCAAACAACTCCCCTGGATGATGCCTCATTTCCTTCTCCTTCTCTAATCTGGGTCAGAGGAATCCTCTTGGGAGGCACCCACAGCCCCAGCCTGAAGAGAGATTGGGGTGATTATCCCAGCCCTCTCCCTGCTCCACTTCTGAAGGGAAGGGAGATGAATCCCAGCCTCAGCAGCTATTACATCCCCCTGGGTTAAGGTGCTTAAAAATGTCTCTTCTCTTTGCCAGCTTGAAAGCCTCCATCTTTCTCACCAAGAGACAATTTCATGCTCTTAAACAAAGTACTAAGGCATGAAAGCACGATTGCAGTCTGCTCTTTCTGTAGGGCTGCTTAAAGAAAAGGGCCATGTGATGTGCTTTGGATTGAACTGAGGAGCTGACATTGGGATCTGGGAAATGTTCCAGTAGACTGAGCAAGAGGGCTCTGCTCAGTGCCAGCATGAAAAGATACAATTTTCATGGAGATGCATCCATTTATACCTGGTCTGCATTTGGCATGGGGAGAAGAGAAATTGCCCCTTGATCAGGGCATCTTTGACATATTGAGTTATCTCTCTCATGAGTAATGGAGTAAAGATGAGCACACCTTTGATATGTTAGAGTGGCTTCCCATAAATATTAAAGTGAAAGGAAACTTCATAGATGTATGGGATGGAAGCACCTGCAATTCATCTCCCCATGCTGAGGCTGAGGTGGCTGCCAGCTGCTGCCTTCCCAGAGGGGTCATTAATAGTTCTCTCTGGGCTTTTCCTGCTTGCTTTTCCAAGGTCTTCATGGATGGGAGGAAAACTTTGCCTTGCTCAGTCTCAATTTTCAAGGTAGCTGAGCTCTCAGAGCTCTTTCTGCTGTGCCTGGGGAGAATGTGAAATCACCATCACTGGAGGCTTTTAAAAACAGAGCAGACAAGTTCATGTCTTCAAAAGTGTTGATCTTCCTGACCCTACTGGAAAGCAAAAGGGTTGACTGGAGGTCATTCAGGAACTTTCCCATTTCTGTTCACCACATTTGCTCTCACATGGCACAATCTCTGAAGAACTACTTCTCAGCCCGTGGTCTGCACAACACCTGGACATGGTGCATGAACTGATGGCAAAAAGCAATTGAACTGAGAAATGAAAATGCACTTCCATGTGCTATCAACAAGCAAAATGGGGAGGAAACAGGTTAATGAGGCTCAGAGGTTTGGCCTTATTATGTGCAGCTGTACATTAAAATTGTGATGGAACTTTCATTTTTTTTTTGTTTTGTTTAAGAAAAAAAAGTAGTAATTAGCCATTTGAAAAGAGAAAGAGTGTCCTAAAGGCTATCAAGTGGATTAATAGCACAAAGCCTGAGAGCTGGCATAATCCACAAGAAGCTCCGTGAGTTTCCTGTTATTAATCACCAAATCATTGGTAGAACACCAGAAGAGCCTGGTACCCTCCAGCCTCTCCTTTCCATGTTTTTTCTTGTGTCTTTTCTGCTTCAGTTTGCAGGGTGATGCATCAAATAATGCCAAAGGAGGAAAACTGATCTTGGCAGGGTTTGCTGGTATCATCTGAAGTAATTTTCCTCCTCTTCCCAATCCATTCTCTTGCTGATTTCTTACCAGGCTGTTTTCACACCAAAGGTTTTGGGTGCACCCCTTAGGAGAGGAGAAGTGGATGCTGATCCATTCCCTCCAATAAAATCTGGAAGTCAGTAAATCACCATCAGATATTTATCAGGAACCCAGTGGTGCTGCCCAACTCCTCCCTGGAACAGAATGAGGGAGGAATGAGGGAGTCTCACACACCAACCTGCCCCACTCTCTGCTGCACCTCAATAAAATTAAAAGTGTTTTTTTATTACTGCCTCATGTACTGTCAGCCACAAACATCTGCCTGCTGCAGACACAGCCTGAGCATGGTCCTGCAGCCTTGGCAACAACCAGCTGAAAGTGCACCTCTGCTCAGGCCTGGGATGAAGCTTGAGAAAACCCAATTTTATTCAGAATCACACAATGGTTTGAGGTGGAAAAGACTCAAAAGATCTCATTCCACCCCCTGCCATGGGCAGGGACACCTTCCACAATCCCAGGTTGCTCCAAGTTCTGTCCAGTCTGGCCTTGGACACTTCCAGGGATCCAGGGGCAGCCACAGCTTCTCTGGGCACCCTGTGCCACTGCAGTTCGTTTCCTCACTATTCTTCCAGATTTTCACCTGTAAGAGAGAAACCAACTCAGCCTCTTCCCCAGGAATGTGATTTCAGGTTTTGGTGCAAGACCTGGATGCACCGGGCAGATTCCTGACTGCTCTGAGCCACTGAGCCAGTTTACATCCAGTCCAGGTGCCTGTGTTTTGTTCAATCAAAATAATTCCTTAGGAAATTAACACTAGAATTCAACATCTGTAGCAGAGTGTGTGCTTACATGTCACATCTGCACCTGTGCAAACGCCAATTAACCCTTATAATTAGCCACAATTTTTCTCATTACCATCAAGATGAGAAACAAAAGCAGGATTCACTTCCTCATTTTTTCCTTCTTCTTTCTTTCAGCCCTTGATCTTTCTATCACCACAGTGGACTGTGGGGTGTGTGTAATTGGCCATGTGAGGCCAAGCCTAAGGAAAATAATACACTCAAACTAAACCCTCAGAATCCAATTCCCAAGACCTCAGCACCTGAAATGCTGATTTGGCTTTCAGAAGAGTTTCTTCCTTATTTAACCACCCAAAGGAAGGGGTAAATTTGTGCCATTTCTCTGCCTCCAGCAGTTTTACCATGATGCAGACTGTTAAGGGGAATCAATGCACAGAAAATGGAACATTTTGGAGAAAATTTGACTCTAAGAGCCTTCAACCCTTCTGAAAATGGTGACAGAAAGTGGCTATTTCATCACTGCATGAGGCTTTCCTCCTCTCCTTCATGGTTTGTAATAAATAGATATTATCTGACAAGCAACAATACACCCCCTCCCATTATTTATCATTATTCATTAATCACACCTCAGTAATCATCTACATTATTTATTATTATTCATTACCTTTTGAATAAATAATAACCATGGCAGGGATTACCATTGTGAGGAGCATGGGGAAAGACAGGATATTCATGTGTGAAGTACCAGACTCCCACAGACTTTATTTATTAAGAAATCTGCTGTGGGTAAGAAGAGTAAGGAGAATATTGTAGCTACTATGGTTTAAGTGAGGAAAGGCTTGCCAGAAGTATTACTTCTTATTATCCCAAATTATATAATTGAGGGAGGGGAAAAAAAGAGATCTCAGACACTGAAGTCTTTTTCAGAATTGAAATAGGAGCAGCAAAACTTTATTTTTGGATGTTATTATTTTATCATTGGGTTGGTAGGAATGGATTAGCATACATTGGTTGTTAATGTGTATACTTGCAACTCCTTTGAGCACAACTTATTTTTCCTTAAATCTATTTCAGTGTTGTATGGAGCTGTATCGATTCTGATGGAGGTTCTGGCAGAGAGATTTATCTCCAGGATGGCTTTCTGATCACCTCCAAAGACAGAGATTGTGATCCAAATTGAAATGGAAGTCACTTCTCAGCTTAAAGAAATGTAACAGCCCTGATCTAGATGTCCATCAACAGAAAGCTTATTAAAGTATTCTTTAAAGCATCAAGTAAAGGATAATTCGTGGCTGTCCTTTCTAGTTGATTTAAGAGCTAAAATTTCTTACTTTAAAACAGTTCTCCATCCTATTGGGAATTAAACCTCAGCCTTATTGTCTTACACCCTCAGAGCCCACTGAGATGTCTGCAGCCCATTACTGGACTGCACCGTGGCCTCTTTCAGTCTTTTCTTATTAAGGTTTAACTACTTCAACTTTTCTCTCAGGTCCTGCTTCCTGGAACTTCTCCCCTCCTTGCTGGCATCTGTTTGAATCTCTGCAGTTTGTGCACATCCCAAAATGGGTGCTTTCACTAAATGAAGCCTCCCCTGTCCCAGCCAAGCAGGATGGACACCCTGCCTGGTGCTGCCTTCCAGAGGAGACTTTCCTCCCCTCACTGTAAATTCACATTCATCCTGGGAAGTATCATAACCCCAGAGCCTTTTCCACAATGAAACTCCCATCAGGGCAGTTTTTCCCCCTTTCATGGACACAGCCATGGTTTCTCCTTCCTGAGGAGTCATTTGCACCATTGTCCTATTGAACTTCATCCTGTTGATTTCCTGCTGCGCCTCTGATGAATCAGAATCATTTTAAATTCCAATCCTGTCTCCTAAACTGCTCTCAGTCCCTTCCAGCAAAGTGTCACTTGCAAATTTTATAGATGTGCACCACAGTACATCATCCACATGGATAATGAAAATATTGAAGTAGTGTGGGACTCCAATCCTAATGTCCTTCCAGTTTAGAGGAGAACCATTCATGTGTGACTCCTCAGCCCATCCTGATTCAGGACTTCCTCTAGATCATAGTTTCCTTGTTTGCTTCTAAGAAAACGCAGTGGGATGATATTAAAATCAAGATACATCACAGCTGTTGCATCCTCCTAAACCACTATGGCAAGTGGCTTTTATAAAGAAGAAAATTAGATTGATATGACAGAAATTGTTCTTTGCAGGTCCATGTTGATTGCACCTTTTATTTTTATTATCCTCCAGAAGCCTATAAATTAATTAATAATTTAATCTATTATTTTTCTGGGTTTAAATGACTGGTCTGTAGTTCCCTGGGGCTGCCTTTCCCCTTTCCAAATGTAGGAATTATATTTGTCCTTCTCTGGTCCTCATACAATTCCCACCAACCATTATTCCCTATCAGACATCCAGGACCCAATTTTAATTTGATATGCCATAAAAATTAGGACTTGCATAGTTAGCTCCTTCAAGTCTGGCAGGTGCATAACTCAACTCTTCCATGTTTTCATCCATCTGCCTCTGCTGTTGTATGTGCTGTAGGTTGACATTCCTTTATGTTGTTTCTTAAGAATCCCATAAATCACATCAGCTTAAAAAAACCCCACCAAACCTCTGCAAAAAACACCTCACAGTCATCTGGCTGCCCATTATAGAGTCTCTTGAACTTTTTTTTTGCTATTATGCCACAATTAATATGCAGAAAATAATAGTAGGAATAATTAATATGCACAGGAAAATAATAGTAAAAATAAAAGAGGAGAATTATGAGTTCCACAGACAGATTAGACTCCCTATCCTGCTGGAGTCAGGGGGGTTTGTTCCCCTCACACTGCAGGTTTGGGAGCACAGGGAACACCCTTGGATCCTCTGCACACCAACCCCAGGGCCACTTTGAGCCACCTCTCCTGCAGCTGGCAGAAAGGCCTTTCCCCATCTCGTGCACTGATCCACACCTCTTCTGCCTGGAAGGCAAATGACACTCAAGTAAATAATTTTGAATCTTCCTTACCCCACATTTGGCACTAATGAGCTGATGAGTGAAGTTTGCACCTGAAGATGAGTTTGCCAAGAGAACCCAGGTTCTCCTTGCTGCCTGTGAATTGGTGCCTTCCCCAGGCAGCCTGCCAGACAGGAAGGGCCTCCTCTCCTTAAACCAAATCATCCCTTTAACTGGTGATCAGGTGCTGTGTGAGAGGCTTGGCAGGTGTCAGTTCATGGCTGTGTAATTGCAGTTTACTCTGCTGCATCCCTGCCCCTGGTCTGCTCAGTGTGTTGGGGAATCAATGCAAGCCTGAAGTGTGACTGACGACAGCACAGGGGAGAGGAGCAGGAGGATGCAGGAGTTTATCTCCCTGCAGAGCAGTGTCTGGGTGACAGCTGAGGCAGCCCAAAGGCACCTCAGACATGCATTGAGGTGGTTGTCAGACATCAGAGAGGCTCCCAGCCCTCCTGTCCCAGCTCCTCGTGTCAGGCTGGGAGGAAAGGGGTCTACGGAGGAGTTCCACTACATGGGCCAGAAAATGAATGAAAGAAACTTCTGGGACAAGAACTTCCATCTCCTTCTCTTGGGCTAACGTCTGCTTTAGTTCACATGTCTGATATTTTCTTCGTTTATTCCCTTTTTCCTCCTCTCCCTCACAAGGGGTGTAGGTCATGCACATCCTAAAACACAGTTTGGTGTAATCACTGCTGAGAACTGGAAGGAACGTGCTTTCCTTCAGGATCGATATGCAGGCCTAAGATATTTTGGGTTCCTCATGATATCAGCCATCTAACCCTTATTTAGGTGACTAACTCCTATTTTAATCAGCAAAAGTTAAGTCCTTAAATATCTTTAAAGAGCTGATCCCCAGTGTCTTCCAGCTTCAGATCCAATCACTGCTTCATCAGTCCCTGGATCCAATCAGCAGTGATTGATTTAATGATGTCAATATTCCTTTCCACTCCTCCATAATTTCCTGTCCCTGCCCTTTATGACTTACTATAGGAAGCAACCCATTATGATAATTCAGTATTCCTACTGCAGACAGCTCTGCTGAAAATGAAAAGCCAAATTCTCCACAGCCCCGAGAAGCATCAGGAGCTGCAGCAAAACTGTTCAGGCTGCTATTTATTGAATTGTTTGTCTATAATGCAATGCCACAGTTTAAAAAATTAAATTAGTCTAATTATCCTATTTAAGGCGATAACTCTCCTGTTGCTACCACTCCCATAATTTTCTGCATTTCCATCTCCTAAATTATCCACTTCTAGGCTTTTTTTCCTAGCCCATATATATGTGAAAAAAATATCCTTCGAGGTATAATTAACTTTTTCATTCAGAATCCTAATTTCCTCTCTCAGACATTTTCTGCAGTGTTTAAACTATTTATTATGCAAACTTAGAGAAGTCAAAATATGAATTATGTACAAATCTACGTACTGGAGTTCTCAGCTAATCACTGCATCTTTGTGTCTTGTGGTTGAAGGGAACCAAAGTGCACAGAGTGGAAAAACATCAGAGTCCAGAGCTCAGCATTTAATTTTTTTTCCTCCTGTAAAAGACATCCTTTTCCCCCCAAACAATTAAATAACTTAATGTCATCCTTTTAATGATTTTATTTTTTATCCTGTGCACAGGTAATTTCTTATCACCCAGTGTTGTGTTTGCCTCCCTTCACATCACACTTCCTTCATCTCCTCAGCATCCTCACTGCAATGGGACATGGAAAGACTTGCAATGACTTCCTCAGCCTGGGGAAGATCACACACAGTTGGTGTCTGATTCTTCTCCTTTTCCTGATTTTCCTCATTTGTTTTTGGTTTGCCCTTGCATTTCTTGGCTGTCCTGGTGGGATTTCACACTGTAATTGTGAGGGTGTGGACTGCCTTGTAGACGTCTTGTACTTATCAAAGGCATTTGTCTCCACTCTTCATTTAGGCTCTGGAAACATTCTAAAGGATGCTGATGTTCTTGGTGTGGTGGGACCTGCACAGGGCTCCAAGCCTGGACTGAGGCCTGAGAGACATCAAAGAAAAAGAGATTGTGGTCCCAAGGATTTTTCATTCTTCTTTCTGCTAATTAATGGCACGTCAGTGAGAATCTATCTGTCCTGTCAGCAGGAAGATGTTCAAAACCCCTGTAGCTTTTCATTGCCATATTTTCCTGTGTGTCTGTTGGAACTAACAGTGAATCACATTGAGTGGAGAAACCTTTTTGCCCCCAGTGCATGCAGCTTGAAAAAAAGGAAAGGAAAAAACAACATGCTTCTATTTATTTTTGCATATGGGGTATTTATGATGCATTAGCACAGAAAATGGACAAGCTCTGTGGGGTTCCATCCAAGGAGAGAATTGTGAAATGGATGAATTGGTAGAACTGGATCTTCTGATTGTATAAAGTTGAGATGCTCCACTGTTCTGGTTGAGAGTTGAAGCTGGATTTTCTGTAATACAGAGACTTCTCAAAGGGATTTGTCTAAGAAAATAAGAGTTACTTCCCCTAAATTTAGCAGCCAAAAGGTCAGGCATTCTGTCCGACCTACCAACCCAAATTCAGTCATCCTTGACTAAATAGTTATTAAAATGGGTGGGATAAAATGTCCTTTTGGAATTTTTCTCTGTGTGGAATATATATAAAAGGAGACCAGACTGTATATGAACAGAGGCACATCTGACAGCCTTGATTGTCCAAGGCTTGGAAGGGGGAGGGAAATACAGTCCTGAATCATGGACAAAAGTCCCTTCTCTAAGAAAATTCTGGGCAAGACTTTAATTTATCAGGCCCTCAGTAGCTTTTAAGCAGAGTAGATGGATGTGTTGCTGGAGCTGTGTCCATATTCAAGCCCAAAACAAGGATGTTTGTGCTTCCAGAATAAAATCTGACCAACAGATAAATACTGCTGAACGTGTGCAGCTGAAAGAGGAAAGCTCCAGGTTGTTTTCTGGAAGACTCAGGCTCAAAGCCTGAGCTCAAACCCTGCTGAATGTACATTTTATTCCATGCCTTTGGCCACCAGCCCAGTGGACATATGGAAAAAGCTGGTAGGTGCAATTCATTAGGAAACAGAGGATGGGACTTGTGAAAGTGGAAACCAAAATACTGAGGGTCTGTCTGTGAAACTGGAGTAGATTTTTAGGGACTGTGGGATTTTAATCTGAGTGGGGTCATAGACCTTTCCCCAGACAGATTCCTGTAGATCTGGGAAAGAGAACAAAACCTGTCCAGTGTGGTTTTGTGAGGAAGGTGGTTCTTGCAGTCTCCCAAAAGGGGAGGAAAAAGCATTGTTAAATAGTTTTATATCAGCTTCTATGTTTCTTCCTGATTGGCTTTATCTCATTACCAAAGGCCCCCAACTGCTCTTTTCACTCAGGCACGTGGGTGTGTGCACGAGGTAGAAGAATTTGTTTGGATTTTTGTTTCCTTCTCCATCCTTTTGGAAGTCAACAGCTCCAGAGGAGAAGGATTTTTGCAGCAGCTCAGCTGTAACCTCCGTGTAACCTGAATTTAACTTCTAAATCAGGCCATGGGACTCCAACCTGCAGTTTCAGAAAACCTGGTGGGAATTACAGATTTTGTGATTTGGTCCCTTACACCACCCCATTAGTCTTGAAAGTTCAAGCAAGCCTGCACCAGGGGAAGAAATAATTGCAGAAGAACTGAGCTGGAGCATCAGATGGAGATTGGAAAACAATCAAAATAATAAGTTAAAAATACCTTTGGCAAAGACAGATACAGGCTGATGCTTCTGAAAAGCTGAGTTCCTCTTTCATCAGGGATTCTCACTATTATTTTTATTTATTGCTTTTGACACCTGGTCTATCATATCAAGAAATCTTCTGGCTCTGCAGCCTCCTGACAGATGCAGCGTGCAGCAAATGCCTTCCCAATGCAGCTGCCTCTGTCCTAGCAACAGGCTCAGGATGCAACCAAATCCCACTGTAATCAGGGCTGGACAAGTTGAAGGATGGATAAGATGGATGCAGTGATGGCTGCTGAGAGGACGAGGCTGAAAACTGTGTCTGGGAGACTTAAAGACTGGCTGCAGCAAATAAAATATGCGCAGCAAGCGGGACAGATAATGTCAGTTCAAATCTTATTTATCTCATCACTAGGAGCTCTGCAAGTTTGTTGCTTTCCCTTTTTTTTTTTGTTATTTTTTTGTCTGGGATGTCTCTCATTAACCTGCTTTTCCCTGGATTTGTTTGTGCCTAACTTTGGCAGCCAGCCAGCAGAAAGCAGGGCTTTAATTTCACAAACTGTAGATTGCATCCCAGTTATTAAAGCACATTTGTTTCTCTCTTTTCAGAGTTTTGTTTTAGGCTTGTTTTTTTCTTTTTTTCCCCTCCCCCTTCCTAGCTCTGTTTTTTTTTTTATTTTTTTTAAATTATTATTTCTATGTTGTTTTACCTCTTTCATTCTCACCAAGGGAAAACAGCCCAGAGATTTAACTCTTGGGATGAATGCCCCAAACAAAGCTGCCATTTCAGGAGGGCCAGATGCTGCTCTGGAAAGGTTCCTGACCAGTGGGGTCCCGGGGGCTGTGACACAGCCCACAGTGACACAGTGACAGAAGCTGCCTGGGGCTGAGGGAGCCATGGGAGGACTGTGCTGCTGAGCTGTGATCTGGTGGATGTTCTGGTCCATGGGGTGAGAGGTACTTTGATCATGCAGTGCCTTTTGGACACTTTTCAGTCAATGAGAGAGGTTTTAAGAAGCAGGAAGGACATCCCTGCCCCTTCCTTTCTCTCTCTAACCTGGAGTGGTTCGCTTGGTTCTTTGGCCTTTACACATGGTCAGTGAAAAAAACAACAAAACCTTTCCCTGGAGACTTTTCCAGAGCAGATCTGAAGCTCCCCTTGCACAAGCTCCTCTTTTTCTGAGCTCCCAAGGAGGACCTCAAAGACAAGTTGTCTGAACTTCAGTGTTGTAAATCTCCCCCTAAGAAGTAACCAGCTTTGCACACACAGACTCACAGTTCTGCATCTTGGAGTTTGAGAGTTTTAGGCATCTGTGTCCTTATTTTAAATAGCTCTTGTGACTGCTGGAGCATGGACCTGCAGATAGAAGCAGCAGAGCTGAATAATCCACATTCAAATCTGGGCCCAGGCCAAGTTACCACTGTGAAAATTCTGGTTGCACAACTCAGGCAGAACATTTAAACAGTGCTTGGGAGAGGGGCTTTTGTTTCATGAGCTTCAGCAGGACCCAGTGATGCCCTTCCTCACCCACAGCTTGGAATGACAGCTCTGAAACTAAAGGGATGCACATTGAAGTCAAAGAGTTCTGTTATGCTCATAACAAGATTCTCCTGGATATCTAGAGATGTGTTTTAACAGAGGATATAGTCCTAAAGTTATTTTTTTTTAATTGTCCATTTCTTCACTGAGTATCATCCTCATTCCATAATTATGCAAAATCTGAAAATTCTGGAAAACATCTCAATTCTGCTGCTGGCAGAAAACAAACAAACAAAAATATCATTCCATTGTTCTTCACCCAGTGATGTCTCTTTTCCCCATGGAGCTGCAAAGATGGCTCATTCAGCCAAGAGATATTGCTCAGAGGTTCCCAATCCATCAACCTGGCACAGAGAAGATGGATGGCAGATTCTTTCTAAAGACATGTTAGTGTACACAAGAACTCTGAGAACTGTATTTCAGATCAAGCCATTAAAAAAAAACAAACCCAAAATAACCCAACAGAGATTGTAAGAGACAAAAGTCCCCCTCCAATTTTCCCTATCACGAAGTCTAGCTAACATTTCTAGCACAGCTGCTATCCTAATTAAAGCCTAGGGTGTTTTAAAGAACAGGCAGAAAAATACCATTATATGCTATTTCTGTTCTCAGCTCTACAGTCTCCACCGAAGCCTTGCCAATCCTATGGGAAAGGAGGGACACAGAGAGATTTGGGCCCAGACACTCGATGTGCTCAGGCTCCCAAGTCCCCACTGAGATGGTGTCAGTGAGGATCCAGGCTGGAGGAAGTCAGAAGCTACAGGAAGGTCATTTCTGACAACAAAAAAGGTTTCTGTCTTAAGCCTGTTCCCACTTCTTAGGAATTCCTTCTGTGTTTGAGGACCTGTTTGTGTTTGCTGGCCTTTCCCTCCCCATTCATCCCACAGTTCACTCCTGAGCTGGCACAAGCCAGGCTATGAATTATTGGTGTCCCTTCAGCAGAGCGGATGTGGGCACCAGATGGTGCATTGCTCTTGGGCTGGCAGGGGATGCAAAGTTGAATTTCAATGTCAGTGAGCAGCTAAATGACTGAGGGCTCATCCAGACACACTTTACTCACTGGTCTGAAGATATTGAAACGGGGCTCACACAAACTGTGCAGAGCTGCTGCTCTCTGACAGGGAGCTGCACTTTCTGCACTCACACCTTGAGCAAACCTGAACACAGAGGCTGGAATCTGATACCTGCACTCGTTTTTTAGGTCACATTTTACATTCTCAACTGTCCTCCAAGCATCAGGCCTGCCCTTCTTCAAGCCTGTCTTTTGTTTGATTTGGCTTTTAAAAATTCTTGTTCCCTTGCTGATGCTAGCGGTATTTTTGAAGCATAGAAAATACTGTCAGAGAGTTCCCAGGTATTTACTTTTTATTCCCTTTGAATCATTTTACCCAAATGACTGGGTTCATGATAACTTCCATCTTTATGAAATCAGCTCTGGGTGTGAGTGTGTCCATGTGATTTGGACGTTATTCCATCTGTATGTGGCAAGAGTTAAAGTCTGTGCCACCTGCATCCAAACAACTCTCTGACTTTTAATTCTGGGACTGAATTCTCTTTATCTGTCAAGATGATGAGGTCTAGCACTATCCTCTTGTTGGATAAAACACTTTTATCCAACATTTTGGGAAATTTTCATCTTCTTTTTTGAAAAAAAAAAAAAAAATCCAGCATATTTTAGTTCTAGCAGTGTGAGGTCTCCTTCATAGGCAATGCAGATGAAAGCCTTTCATTCCTACCTATAATAGGGAGGTGTGTGAAGAGCCAGGCAAGAAATCAAGTTTCTCTCTGGTCTGCAGTGGGTAGCAGGAAGGACCTGGTTTGGTTTTCATTCGTGAGAATATTAATTCAGATAACTTGCTTCAGATTTCTCAGGGATTCTGAAACACGAAATGCCGTTTTTGACATCAGAATATTGCCCTCCTACTTTTATTTAGCTGGATTTGCTTGCTGAAGACATTGTAACCAGTGCTTTTAACATTCCACTCATGCAAATCTTCCCATCAGGCTTCAGTAGCACCAAAGTAGGTCGAATTTGTGCTCATATGTGAGGAATTCCTATTCCTCCTTCCCTACCCAGAATCTTCACATTGGTGTACAGGCAATTAAAGATTTTCTATTCCTCCAACTCTCTTGGTAATCTCAATTAATCGGGTTCTCAACATCTTGATTTTTGTGCTAAATTAGTGCTCCCTGTCTCTTCTCTTCCTCCTCCCCTTTGCTGTGAGTGCTCCCCTGCCCCTGCTCTGCCCAGCCCCTCCTCTCTCTGCCTTCTCCTCCACTGGGATGGATTTTCTCCAAGCAGCACATCCTGTGCTCCCACAGGATGACAAACACCCCACAAAAATCACAGCTATTTAACACAGTCCCACTGCAATTTCATGTCCAGAATGTTTGACTCAAGTGTGTATCCAGGCTTGTCTGTGAGTTATTTGTCCTAAGACTCACCAAACTCTTGCCAAGTGGGTTCAGCAATGAAGTCTTGCTATTTTTTTGGGTTTTGGGAATGATCTAATCAGTCCTTGGATGGTCTTTCATGGTGGGATTGTTGGGGTGACCTGTGAAGGGCCAGGAGCTGGACTCAGTGGTCCTTTTGGGTCCCTTTCAACTCAGGAAATTCTGTGATTTCTTGGGGGAGAATCTGAGAATGGATCTCTCTTTTCTTTGGATTTTTATCACCTCCACCCACCTCTTTTTTTTTTTTTTTTTTTTTTTTTTTTTTTTTTTAAGATAGATATATACAATTTTCTTTTAATCTATGCTCTGAGTACATTCTCAGTCCCATGCAGATCCCTATTCCATTCTACTAATTGGATCATCAGAGATAATTTCCTACATAACAGCCTAAGAGACTCAAAACAACTGAACATTTCCAGTTAAGTGAAAATTATTCTGTTTTCCTTCTGTTTGGAACTCTCACTCTCAGGACAGTAGTTATGCATTAGGTCACCAAATCCTCCTGGTGCTGGTGGTTTCTGAGTGTCCAATTGGGTAATTCTGGTCTCAGCTCTTTTGTGAAGCTCAAGGGACTTTATGCAATACTAATATCATAGAATCCTAGAAGAGCTGGAGTTGGAAAGAACCTTAAAAATCATCCAGATCCAACACCCCTGCTGTGGGCAGGGACACCTCCCACTATCCCAGGTTGCTCCAAACCCCATCCAACCTGGCCTGGGACACTTCCAGGGGCAGCCACAGCTTCTCTGGGCACCCTGTGCCAGGGCCTGCCCACCCTCCCAGGGAAGAATTTCTTCTAGTTCTCTAATCTAAACCTTCTCTGTCAGTTTAAAGCCATTTCCCCTTGTCCTGTCACTCCAGTCCCTTCTAAAGAGTGTCTCTCCATCTTTCTTGTGGCCTCTTCAGGAACTGGAAGGTCACACTGAGGTCACCCCAAAGCTTCTCTTCTCCAGGCTGAACGCTCCCAGCTCTCCCAGCCTTTCCTCACAACAGAGCTGTTCCATCCCTCTGATCACCTTGGTGGCCTCCTCTGGGCCTGCTCCAACAGCTCCATGTCCTCCTTGCACTGGGGACCCCAGAGCTGGATGGAGCTCTGCAGGTGGGGTCTCACCAGAACATGATTTCCATGCGAATTCCATGAGTGGAGCCTCCACCTTCCACTGTGCAAATTCTGCAGAGATGGGAACAGTTTTGCTGGGCTCTGAGTCATTGTGTTCTCAGGAAATTCACCCAACCACCTCCAAACTCAGCTCACAAGATTCAGAGTGGTCCCTGGTCCTTCTGTTCCCTTCCAGGAGGAGATTTTTGACTCCACCTACTCAGGGATAAGACGCCAGCGCCGAGTCCCAGTAAAAGGTCCAGTCCCCAGCAAGGTGCTGACTCACCCAAGGGCTGCCAGCGACAGAGCCTTCCCTTTAAAAGCTCAGTACTTTTAAAAACAGATGAATAATGAACTCGGAGCCACATTTCTGCAGCTCAATGGTGACATCCAGTGACTGGCTCACTTATTCCCAGGTGTGCATTCCATAGGGGCAGGCCGGCCCTGCTTCCCTGCTTATGGGGGTGGCTCACACGTCGCCTGCAATCACATCGTGTTCATGCTGGAAAATACTTTAAAACGAAATCCCTGCTCAGATTTGCATAATCACTTAATTGCAGGGCCTCTCATCTCTTTTGTTCCCACTGAGCAGCTCAGTGCAGCCAGTGCTGTGTCCTCACGCTCCACTCCCAGCCCTCATGTAACTTGGAAAAGGCTTTAACTCTGTTGATGAAGCAATTCCAGCCTTTTAGCAGGAATTTCAGCAGCAGCAGCTGACAGGTAACTTCCCTGTGACCTGAAGTGATCTGAGATATTTTATAAGCTAAGGCTGGGAGTTGTTCTTTTGCAGTCACACCATGGCTGGCCTGAGGATGTGGGGTTTGGTGGGGGTCTCCTGGGCTGTTGGGGCAGAGAAAAAAAGGGAGGAAAGGCAGAGGAAAGTGCTGGAAAGGAGCAGAAAAAACAGGCACGAGAAGGAAATGGATGGAATGACAAGGAATGGCAAACAAAAAAAGAGGACAAAAAAATAAGGAAAGAAAATATATGGAGGGAAAGGTATTAAAAGGAAGCTGAGGGAGAAGCAGAGATGAGCAAGAGGAGGAAGAGCTGTCCTGGTTGAGACCAGGAGAAATGGTGTCATTAGGGGAACTGGATGCAGTGTGTGCTGAATAACTCTGTCAGTGCAGCAGCATCCTGCTCTGCATGGTGATAAATGTCACATGTCTTTGCTGACACTTGATAAAGGTTCTGTCTATCAGCAGTGCCAGCCAGCAGGGCCAGCTGGCTCCAGCTTAACCTTCATCACTGCTCTTTCAAAGAGAAGTCCCAGAATTTTCCTCTGTTTCACCACTCCCTCTTCCCAGCTCATTCACCCTGCTCACCTCAGTGCTTTCTGGCACTCAGCTTAAAAAAAGACCACGAGCAACAGAAATAAAACTGTCTGACTTAGCCAGCCAAGGAGAGACAGTCTGGGGCTGGGCTCATCCAAGCAAGGCTCTCAAGTAGGATGGAAAACATGGAGAAATCGTGGAAATGTTAAAACAATAGGAAAAAAAAAAGAAAATAAATAATCTCACCCTTTAAACCAGGTTTGCAGCTAATGAGTCATTGAGCCAGGAAGTTCCTCAGCCAGTGTTAAAAGATGGGTGCTGGTTTACACCACAAGGATTTGGCCCTTGTCCTGATTTAACCCCAGCTGGCAACAGAGAACCACAGAGCTGCTCACTCCATCCTCTCCTACCAGAGTGGAATTGGGAGAATTGGAAAAAAAACCCCGAAAACTCATGGGTTAAGATAAGAACACTTTAATAACTGAGAGTAAAATAGTATTAAAATACTAATAATACTACTAATAATAATGAAAAAGAGAAGGAGAGGATTGAAACCCAAGGAAAAGAAGTGCTGCCCAACACAAGTTCTCACCACCCCCTGCCCAGTGCCCACCCCATCCCTGAGCAGTGTCAGCCCCTCCCAGCCAAATCCCCTCAGCTTCTCTACTGGACAAGAAGCTCTGTGGTGTGGAATGTCCATTTGGACAGTTTGGGTCAGTTGTCCTGGCCATTCTCCCTCCCAACTTCTTGTGCACCTCCTCATTGGCAGAGCATGAAATACTGAAAAGTCCTGGATTTAGGGAATCAACAGCAACCAAACCATCAATTTGTTACCAACATTCTTCTCATATTGTACCCAAAATGCAGCACTGGCCCAGCTGCTAAGAAGAAAATTAACTCTGTCCCAACCAATGTCTCATGTGCCCACAAGGGGAGAGGAACATGATGACAAAGGCTCTGGAAGACCAGAACAATTAAACTGTCATTAAATACTTAAATAAACTTTGGATTGGCTCTGAGAGCACTGGGAAGTAACTAGAGTCATAATGCTTCCCATGGGGAGGCCCAAACGTCTTTTGAAAATGCAAACATTCCAAGCCATAATTGGAAAGTACAGCCTGACCACATTATTAGCTTCGTTTTGGAGGTGAAACCAAAAAGGGAAGGTTATTTGTTTAAGGTGAAAAATCAGCAAAAAGCCCAAGTGCAAAAATAGTAAAGCAGCTGGTCAGTCTGGAATCAGGAGAGGCAGCAACATCTGAGCTGCACAACAACATGAACCAATACAAACCACCTGAATTGCAGCTATTCAGGAAGTGAATTATTCAGAGAGGATAAGAATAAATCACACATTAGTACATCAGGTTAATATGGCAGCAAATAACAGGAGAACAGGGTTATTTAGGATATATATAAATTCTTGTCAAGTGAGGTATTTTTTTTTTCTCCCTCTGGGCTCAATGAGACAAACATTCAGTCAGTTCTGAGTATCTCAGCATCAACAATGTATTGACAACTTGGAGGGAACTCAAAGAACATCTTCAGAGATGATTTAGGGACTGGAGGGATTGATTTACAAGGAAAGATTTCATGCTCTAAGTGGAATAGATTAATCTCCACTATAATTCCATTGATGTCAAAGGGCCAAGTTTTGCCCTCAATTACCACAGTGTGGATGTGGCAAAACTTCACTGAGTAAAAATGTAAGGTCACGATTAGGGAGAAAAAAATGGAAAAGGAATATTGTTAGATTCTGGACATATCACTGTGGAGAATCTGTAGAAACTTCAGTGCTTGCTACATTAAAAATTAACCAAGATAATAGTATTGAACAATATTGTACAGAGACCTGCAGTGACAAGGGAAATAAAAATACATAAGTGCTATTTCCCCATATTTTTATTATGATGATGATTACTGCTATATGAAAGCAGGAATCCACATCTGAAATTAACTGCCTATTGGCCCTTTTAAACATAACATGTTTTAATATAGACAAAATATATCAGGGGAAAATCCATCTTTGGCAGAGCCAAGGAAAATAAAGATGGTTTTTAAAGTATGTAATGGAGAAAGCAAAGTCTAACAAAAGCATCAACCTGTTCCAATATACATCAGCCAGGGATGGTAAAGCAGAGATGACAAACTGTTAATAACAATGGAAAAAAGGGATTTCTATTCAATATCAGTTTGTAAACTGCAGCGTGAAGAGATGGCTCTGAGGAAAGGCTTTAGAGGATGCCTGAAGTCAGCTTCAGATTGATTTGTAATTTGAGGTGTGAATCACAGAATGACCAAGTTTTGAAAAGGTCCCCAAAACCACTGAGTGCAGCCTGTGCCCAATGCCCAGAGCACTCAGTGCCGCCTCCAGGCTTTCCTTGGACATCTCCAGAGATGTGGACTCCAAACCTCCCTGGGCAGCCCCTGCCAAGGCCTGAGCACTCTTTTAGTGAGGAAATTCCTCCTAATGTCCAACCAGACCCTCCCCTGGCACAGCTTGAGACAATGTCCTCAATGTCCTGTCACTTGTCACCAGGAAGAAGAGACCAGTCCTCACCTGGCTCCACCCTCCTGTCAGGGAGTTGCAGAGAGTGAGAAGGTCTCCCCTGAGCCTCCTTTTCTGCAGGCTGAACAACTCCATCTTCCCCAGCTACTCCTCACAGGACTTACAAGCTGGTGTAGTCCTCTGGAATCCCAGAATTTCCCAATAGGTTGGTTGCTGTAGGGGGGGAGAACTATTCCCCCTACTCTCTTATCTCTGAGACAAGAATAACATCTCTAGCAGAAAAAAAAAACCCTGATGATTTTTGGAAAAGCAAGAGGACCTGAGCAGGTTTCAGAGTGTTTTTGTGTCTAGGTTTAGAAATAAATCAAGGAAGCTAATGTGCACAGAGTGTGAGGAGGAAGTGAGGCACAGGAATAGTTGTGTCTATCACAGTTGAGATCTGGAAGATAAGAAGCACCAAAATTCTATCAAAAAGATAGAATTTTCTCCCAAGCAGTTCTGTGTGTGAGCACCCCCTCTGACTGCAGGGGTAGGACCACTTCCAGAGGGAGGAATCCACAAGTGCTAAATTCAGTCCTGGAAACAGCTGAGCTGTTGCTCTTCCCTACTCCACCCAGCTCTCCAGGAATGTAAACCAGGGCTATGGATGGGCTTGGTTATCCAGGAATGTAAAACAGGGATATGGATGGTCACATCCCCTGGCCTCGGGCTGTTAACCAATGTTGATAAAGAGAAGTTCTAAAAAAAATAATGTGCACTAACTGGAAAAGAAGGTCTTTTAAGGAAGTGCAGAAGGAAAAAAAGGAGAAGGAAGAGAAGACCAGGCTTACAGGCACCGAGATTTCCACGGAGAGAGGATGAACCAGCTGACAGACTTTGGCAAACAACCAGCTGAGAAGTTGATTTTGCCGGGACACAACCTTTGAACTGAAAACTGCTGACGGCAAGGAAGGTGAAGAGATCATTTAAATTCATCAGTAGATGAACAACAACTATTATAGACCAGTCTGGGTACTTTAAATCAAAATCAAGAGACAGTCTGGAAGATATATAACCCATAAATACAAATAAAAGTCATAAATAATATAAGAGTTACAGGTAACAGGATGGTCTGATAACAATGTGACATTAAAAATAAAACTCACTATATACAGGATTACAAGTTACTTTGGATTGCTAATTTATCCTGACATAAATGCACTGAAAATAATGGAAGAGCTAATAGAGGATCCAATTAATAAAGAATTAGGGGATAGGAATAGAATTAATGACTGTCAACATGATTTTATGGAAAATAGGTTTTATCAAATAAGCCTGATTTAATTATTTGGGGAGATTCCAAGTTGAACTGATAATCGCATTGATGGGCTTGGCTTCAGCAAAGCCTCTCTGACTCAGTATCATAAAATGTTTTGATTCTAAAAGTTAGAGCTACACTAATAGAAAATAGACTAAACAGATTAAAAACAGACTAAACTTGGTGAGTTCAGCAAGAACTAACTAATGGGGCTTTACCACAAGCATTTTCTCCTTGGGCAATTTCTATGGATACACATATTTGCAGTGGGCACTATGAAATACCTCTAGCAAAGGCCCCCAGATTGATATCTGTGTACACTCACTCTGGCCAAAATGTGTCAATGCAGCAAAGTTTGAGGAAGTGGTCAAGAGGGTACTTCTGGGTACTTCCAGACTGTTGGATTTGTCTGACAGGTCCATTTAATGGAATATCCAGCCATGGTGGGGGTTGTTCTGGTGTCCATGTTCAGAGCTGACCTGGGATGACAAGTGAGGAGAGATGAAATGGGCTTGGACACAAAATCCTCACACCCAAGATCCCCTTTTCTTCTTTTTCCTGGATCCCACTGCAGTGGATCCACAGGACTGCAGTGACCTGTGTGCTGCTGGAGGCAACTGCCTGAATTCTGAATTGTCTGAGAGACCTGCTCTTATTTTTCCAGTGCCATCCCCTACTGCCTGCCCTTAGGTCCCCCTGCCCTGGTTGAACCCCTGGCACCTGCTGACAGTCACATCTTTGGCAGTCCTACCCATGACTGTGCTTAACTCAGAACTTATAACTTTGTTAAAGGTTATTAGAACTCAAAGCCTTCTCCCTTATGTTCTTCCAGATCACATCCAAAATAATTCTGCAGACTCAAACAGCTGAAGCAGGCCACTATCTTCTAGAATCCATACAGTCAGAGACCTCCCTGAGGCTGTTTTTTCTACCCCTCCCTTTTGCCCTCCTGGTAGATCTCTGTCAGGTTCTCTAACAAATGCACTCCCAAAGAAAAAAACAAGTACATATATTTCTCCCCCTCCTTTCCAGATCCCCACCCACAAATAAGTGGAATGCTTTTAGTGCACTTAGTGTTCTCAGATTATGTTAAAATATACCAAACATACCCTGCTCTAGTCTTTCATGAAAACTTTAAATTGCTATTTCTGGGCTCAATTCAACCCTTGCCTCATTCTGTGATAAAAGGACTTAAAAGCACTGTTCTAGAATAGAATAGGCTTTGGGTTTTTTATAGAGTCTTTCACATTCCCAGTATCCCAAAGGGCTTTACAAAGCACTGATGTAGAGACTGGGAGTACAGTGAGTGTAGGCAAATGCAGCATCCATTATGTGCTCAGGGATGGCTCAGGCACCCAGCACCCAGCCTTATGTAACAGCAGAGGGGTTGGAAAGGGAGTGGAGCATCCCTTGGACACCAAAAATCCCTTTCCTGGGCCACAGGGATGGCTGGGGGCCTGAAGGAGTGAAGCAGGAGAGGATGGGAAGTGTGGCTGGGGGGTTGCAGGTGCTGTGTTTGAAGCAGTCAGTGGCACTTGTGCTTGGGGAGGCTGCACCTGGGAGAAATCAGGATAGGGAGGTTTTTGGGGCTGATGGAGGCAATCAGCACCTGGGTGACACTGTTTTACATTACAACAACACAGACTTCGAGATCCAGAAGGCTGAAAGTGATTCCTTTATTTTTGGGATGTGTTTTTCTTTCATACTGTTTTACACAGACCAATTTGATTGGTGACACAAAGGCAAACCTCTTCAATCACATTGGTCAGACCAGAGGGACATCAATAAGAAGTCCCTCCTAGGAAAAGGAATGAATAACAAAGTTACAGTTACAGAAACATTTTTCTTGTTTACAAAAAATTCCCTGAAAACAAACATTCAAAAAACTGAAATGCCTCAGGCATGGAACCAGGGCTGCATCTGGGTGTGGGAACATCCTTGCTGGATAAAGGGTTAGCAGGAAAAGTGTGCCCAGGATGGGGTGGTGAGGGTAGGCACAGCTTGGCTGTGGTCAGAGCTGGGAATAAGGTGTGGGAGAGCCACAAGGTGATGGAAATCCTGCATTTGCTGTGTGCCTGTGGAGGGAAAATCAGCGGGAAGGGGATGCACAGCCCCTGTGCCTGAGTTGTGTGCAGGTTATTTGTGTATCTGAGCAAGAGATGGGTTGAGAAATAATTCCTTCTGCGTGGCAGGGAGAGGATTGCTCTGCAGACACTCATCGTCACTGGGGGACATGGAAACAGCTTTTCACAGATAAACTCAAATTCACAACCAAACCAAGGGCCTGAGCTAATGAACAGCAGGGTGGCCATGATGACAGCCAGTGACAGGGAAGGGTTACAGGTCTGGTGAACATGTTGGGGATGGTGTTACTGCAGGAACAAGAACCATGTCCCAAAGCTGCACCCACCCACACAGGGGAGGCCTCTCTGCCCAGGGCACCCAGAGGGTCACAGCTCTTCACCCAGAGGGTAACTCAGGGGTGCCCAGGAGGAAAATTACCCCTCACCCTGGGGTTTGAGGGCTTCCAGGTCTGGAGAACCTCTGTAGGATCTATCCCAGTCCCCAAGGGTGGTTCCCTCTCACAGAACTGCTGGTCTGAGGAAAATCACAGAGGATTAAAAGGGCCTGTGGACCACCAGCTGCATCCCAGCCTTTGCTCCAGCCATCAGCTACAGAGCAGGTGGGCTGCTCGTGGTCTGCCTGTCTTCGGGGTGGGGGACAGCAAAGACAACTTCTGAGCAAGAGAAAAAGATTATAGAGTAGGAAAACAGCAACATTCCTATCTGAAAGGGCTGGTGGACAGCAAGTAGATAAGCCATAAAAGCAAGAAAATGTCTCCAGACTAAAGTAAACAGTAAGTTCTAAAAATCTACCTCTAAGAGATTATGTAGGTGGAACTTTACAAAAGAAATCTCTGGGTTTACCCCAGTGTGAGCCATTGCTTTGAATCATTTGCCAGGCACTCGAGAGTTTAATACCAGCTTTTGATACAGTATTTTTCTGAAGTGATTTTGAAGATTATATAGAGGGAAAAGGTAAAACTAAACCTGAATGGGAGGGTTTTGTTACAAAACCAGTTTTACAGCCTGACAGAAAAGTCATGAATGCCTTGGTTAAGAATGAAGCCCTGGCAGGATTGGATATTGTTTCTCACCTTGCAAAGTTTTTAGTGAACAGTCTAAAATACCAATGTGCTGCTGCCGAGATAGGCAGATGGAAAAGAGCTGATAAGCCAGAGACAAAGGAAATATCTTCAAATAACCTTTCAGAGAGACATCATCTAGTGAACAAAGCAAAGAGATGGGCTTGGAGTAAAGAACTGAACCAAATACCTTTTGGAGAACAACACAAAGGGGCTGTTTCACGAACAGTTTGGAGATATTGGGATTTGCTCAAATTTCTTTAAAAGTTATCCATGACAGATTGGACGGGGCAGGAAAACAGCATGACAAAATTAAGTTCTAACAATGTCAGTAGCTGATGGAGATCTAATAACCTGGCTTTTCTGGATGAGTGGCTAAAAAGGATCTCTTCCTTCACTTCTAGAACCAAAATGAACACTTTGTAACGGACAGTTTTCAAAACATTCTTGAAAATTTATTGACCTTTTTTAAACAGGAATCTCACTGTGGAGATACTTTTTCTTTTTTGAGAGCTTGAAATCAGTTCCCCCTCAGATTTGTGCAAACCAAGCCCTGTAGACTCTGTGTGCAGCAGGAGGGTACTCACACAGCTCCATTCCAATGGTTTCAGTGCCACTGATTTATGCTGGCTAAAAGTCTGGCTTTATTTCTCCACTGTCCTAAGTTTATGGATTTTTCACTCTGCACATTAGATTTTTTTCCTACAGTAACAACTGAAAGATGAAACTTAAGCAGAGTTGGACTGAGACACGGGTAAAGCATAAAATTTGTGGGATTTGCAAAGGACAGAAAAGCCCATTTACCCTCAGGTTATGCCATTGAAATGGGCTGCAGTCTCTGGAAGGAGACATTTTTCTTGCAAATACTTTGCAAGTTTGACTGCTAGTTTGACTGCTCCAGTTAAGGAATACACTTAAATCTGAAGTAAACTCTGGTGGAATAAGCCATTCCAGAACCTGTAATATACGTACAGAGGAGAGCTCCATCCCCAAAACCAGGTGCATTTCCCTCCTGTGCCCTCCCTGCCCCTTCTGCGCTTCACCAGCTGCCCTTCAGAAATAAAGTAATAAAAATTCAAATGAGTTTTCAGGAAAATATACCTGCAGAGGGGAGACACCTCCTGTCACTTTAATAACACACCAGGTTAATAATATTAAATCACCAGAGGCCAAGGAAATGTCACTGGAAATATTTAAGACTTCCCCCTCAGGAGTGATGAGACTAAAGCAGCTGGGAAAGAAGCAGGACTGGGTAGGAAGGGCTGGTGAGGCTGATCCTGGCCTGTAGGGAAAAGCAATTTTGCAGGGCTTGGCTTCTCATTTAAGGGCTATATAATATATTAAGAAAATAAAAGCTTAGGTAATGCTGGAAGTGAAATTCATGCTGGTGAAAAGGGGCAGGACAGCTTTGCAGGCAGCAGTCCCCAATTTATCCACCAAACCAGCACAAGATAGACCAGGGTGGGGCCAGTTTTAATCTTTTGCAGTGCCATTGTTCTTCAATTAATGTCAGAGGTGAGGGTTTTACTGACAGGAAAATCATCAAGCCCATTTGAACTGGCCATACTCTGGCCTGGGTTTGTACCATACCTTGATCCACCTGGGCATTTTGTCGAGGGAACCAGTCTTAAAACAAACCCAGCAACCAAAACCACACAAACCTCTCCTAAAGGCAGATGGACAGCACAAGTTTAAGGCTGGCTGGGATTGCTGGAATGATCCAAAGCTTTTTGACAGAGCTGTGGGATTTGTGTCACTTAAAAAAAAATACTATTTCATTTTTTTTTTATTGATCCACAGATATAACTGGATAGTGTGAAAGTGGCCAGATCCTTAGCTCAGGAAAAAAAACCAAAAACAACCTTTCCCTGGAGTTGTGCTGATTTATACCAGCTAAAGATAAAATCCTCTTCCACAGAGGATAATCCACATTTGTTTGGTTCTTGAGTTTGCTGGCCAAATGATTCAGAAAGAAGAGGGACTGAAGCAGGATTGTGGTTTGAAGGACTCTTGTATCTCCTGTTGCTCACAGCTCTGCTTCTCTTCCCATCAGAAGGAAGCCTCGAGCACAAGTATTGCTTGTTCAGGCTCCAGGTTGTCAGGAAAAAACTTTATCCTTAAAAAGCCTCACATGATCCCAACGTGCTCAGACTCCACAAATGCAACTTCTACCTGGCTCAGTGACAGAACCCCATGTAGGGATTGGAAGGGTTGCCACCAAAACCTAAAAATGGTGATGAAGAGAAAGCTTGTGACAAATGGAAGATTTCATAGCCTGAAATAAAGAGATTCCAGTCCATGTTGATCCTTCCTTGGCTGGCATCACACAGAGTCCTGCCAGCCACCTCCCGACCTCAGTGGAAAGAAATCTCCACACCAGGAGGAAAACTGGCAGATATAACTCCAGCTTTAAAAAAAACAAACCTAAAAAAAACCCTCTCTGGAGCCCAAATCACCATGTCTGATTGCTGCAGCAGGCCAAATTATTAGAAACTAACCCAAACAGAATTAGTGAACACATGGGCAGCACATCATTCTTTGAGAAGAGTCAATACAGCAGTTGTAGAATGAAGTCATCTCTCACAAATCATTGCAGGCCCTTCTAAGTGATTAAGGAATATATCAATAAGGATGATTTAGTCAATGCAGTGCTCAGAAATTAAAAAACAAAACAAACCTCTTGTGGTAACATCTCAAAGCTCTTAAAGCAGCTCAGAGCTCATGGGATGAGAAATGTTTTCTTGTTAAATCACCTAAAAAGCCAGGAATAAACATATTTAATATATTCATAAATGGGCTGGAAAGGAGGGTTGATAGGAAGAAGATGAAGTTTGTGGAAGACACAAAATAATTGAACATAGTCAAATCTGAACCTGACTGTAGAAAACCACAGAATACTCCTGAGATTAGGATTCAGTGATGACAGATGAAATTCAGTGTTTGATGAGTGCTAAGTAATGTACACAGGGAAAATAAGCCAACTCCACTTTTCCAGGCAGGAATGGGATCTTGGAGTCATTGTCATTACTTCTATAAAATGCTAGTTTAGTTTAGTGTAGCCCTAGTTCCATGCCTGAGATGTTTTGGTTTTCTGAAATTCTTTTCCCAGGGAATTTTCTCTAAACAGGAGAAATGTTTTTGTAACTGTATCTATGTTATTAATTCCTTTTCCTAGGAGAGACTTCTTCTTGATGTCCCTCTGGTCTGACCAATGTGATTGAAGAGGTTTGCCTTTGTGTCACCAATCAAATTGGTCTGTGTAAAATAGTATAAAAGGGAGACACATCCCAACAATAAAGGAGTCATTTTCAGCCTTCTGAATCTCAGAAGGTGTAAAACAGCATCAGTTTAGTGCTCAGAAATGCTCGAAAAGGCAAATGAAATGCAGGAACTGCTGGAATAGCAGAGAAAAAAGACATGAGGCACAGTGGGTACACATCCCCTTCTCTGGGGCTCTGGAGCTCTACAGTCCAGTGACCTCTCCACCATTCGCTGCTTCCTGGGAAATATTGCATCCTGCCATGATCCCAGCCACCAATCAACGTTTGTTTATGCAACCTAAACACTGGAAATAGGTTTTGTACCCACTGGTCCTTTCTCTGTGTTGTTGTTGTGTCACAGCAGCACCCTGCTGGCACGAGCTACAAGGTGCCACCAGCACCAATGTCACTTTTTATCATAAAGGGCCAGATGCTCTGCAGGCAAAATCGATGGCATTCCCTCTGGATCAATAGTGAGGGGCCAGTTTGCATCAGATCAGGAGGCTGCTAAATAAAAGTGATGCTGGACATTTCTTGAAATCAGGAGTTTTCTGTTGTATCTGAGGACTAAAGAACAGGATCAGGTGGGTTTCATGTTCATCAGAGCAGGACAAATAAGGTTTTATTCAGTGTAATGTAGACATTTCTTTCAGTGAAAGAAAAAAAGCTCGACTTGCTTTTGTTTATTTGATGTTTCCCCTCCCTACTCAGCCCCAGAAGAGAAAATAAGCTGATAAAGTCTACAATAGCACTAACATATGTATCAACAATACTGACATGTTTTCAGTTGAGTTTTCAGTTCATTCTATTTTCCATCTCACAATGAAATTCAGTTCAATTGAAAGATTCAATAGTAATAGGAAATAAGCTCTGGAAATTGCATAATCTACTTCTCAAAGACCCAGGAATTAACAAACAAACATACAGAACACACACAAACCTAAAGGACCCACACTCTGTCAAGATGTAATAAGTCAATTAAATTCATGCACAATGTGGTTCTTGGCTGATGGGAGAATACAAAGAAAGAGGTCAGATCCTGTTTTCAAAAAGAAGCCTCATGAAAAGCAAAGCAAATGGAAATGTCATTATTGAACATTATGATGAGAGATGAAAGGAGTCTCGTCCAAAAAAAAAAAAAGCTCCAAGGAGGTGAAATGTAAATTGTTTAGATAGGAAGCAAATGAAAGGAGATGTGATAAGGTCAGTGATGAGTAAACATGGGGGAGAGCTGCAACCCAGGTTCAGATGATAACAGTAATGAATACAAGAGTCCAAAGCAGGTGGAAATCAGCACAGTTTTATCCCCTTCAGTGGGGCTGCACAGATTCACACCCCCGAGCCCTGCTCACAGCAGCACCCAGTGTTTAGGCAGCTCTTTCATCTATTGGTACTGTGCTCAAATTATTGTCTTCACCCACAGAGGGAGAAAGAGAGGGCCTACAAAGGCCTTGGGGATTTTCATTTTTTTCTTCTAAATGTAGATGTGCAGGGTTTGAGGATGTTGCTGAAAGCCAGAGCCAAGCCAAAAAAACCTGGGAAAAAAAAAAAAAAACCAAAGAAAACCAAACAAACCACAAAAAAAAAAAGAACAAAAAACAAAAAACAAAAAACAAAACAAAAAGAAAAACCCAAAAAAACAAAAAAAACCCCCACACCAAACCGCAAACAAGCAACAACAACAACAACAACAAAAAAAACCCTGAACACCTGGAACCTCTAGACATAAGATTTGCCCCAAATCAGGTGTTTCCAAGATGCCTAAAGCAGCCAGAGGACTTGTCCGTACAGCACAACTCAGGGCCACAGAACACTGGTTAAGATTCCTCATTGAAATGGATAAATATGGATTTAAAAAGTCCAGCATTAGCCCAGTCATCCCTTGGGAATGCCTAAGAGGTTTCAAGAACAGGCACTGAAAGGACATTCTTTCATAAGAAAACACCCATGGTTAGAAATGTTTATACCTAGGAAAGGGATAAGATCAAAATGGTGAATTTTGAGTTATGATTGCCTAATTATTCCAGTTGACACACACACACACCTATGATACCTTCAGGGATTCTAGACATGGGCACTGCTGAGAAGGGATTCCTAAACTGTATTTGCTGCTCTGTTACAGGGCTCCATGTGAAATAAAATCCCTGCAGAGACATCATTTTCCTAGACAAGTTAATCATTCCATAAGGGCACTCCTTCCCCTTGCCATGAACTGGAGCACAGCTCCTCTGCCTGCTCCTAAACTCATCTCCAACCTGGTTGCCACTCATTTGTGAGGAGGAAATCCCTGGGCTTGGGCACAGGCAGGTTTGTTTAATATGTGGAGCTCCAAGAGATCCACTGGGATGGAAGGTTCTCAGTGGATGCTCATCATCATCAAATGTAGGATGAGAGTTAATTAGCTGGGATGTCTCTCGGTGCCCGGGAGAGCAGCCATTCAAACCTGACAGAGATAACTTGTCTGAGAAGGGAGTAATCCTGATAAATGGAGCTCCAGAAAAGGACAGAAGGAATTAGAGAGGCAGGAGCACTATCTCTCCCTGTGAGATTAGGAATTTTGATCCTCCTCCTGCCACTGTGGAAGTGAACACTGGCACTCCAGCTGGGCTGAAGAGATATTTGGTGCTCTCCTTCTCCCTGACTCCACCATCACTGACCCTCAACACCCACAGCTAACCCTGCTGGAACAAGGGACATCCAAAATTGCTTCTGCCCACTTTTTTCCAACAGACATATAAAAAATAAAACATTTTGAAAAGAATACGGTTTTTTTAATAGAAATTAGCTATAAATGGTCAATATCTGTGACAGTCTGATCCTTTCTGGGGTCCCCAGCTCAGGAAAGGCATGGACATGTTGGAGAAAGTCCAGAGGAGGACACAAAGTTTATCAGAGGGATGGAACAGCCCTGCTGTGAGGAAAGGCTGAGGGAATTGGGATTGTTCAGCCTGGAGAAGAGAAGGCTCTGGGGTGAACTCATCATGGTCTTCCAGTACCCAAAGAGAACCTAAAGAAAGATGGAGGGAGAATTTTTATGGGGTCTGGGGTGACAGGACAAGGAGGAATGGCTTCAAACTGACAATGAGCAGGTTTAGATGAGATAACAGGAAAAAGTTCTTTGCTGTGAGGGTGGTGAGGCCCTGGCACAGGTTGTCCCATCCCTGGAAATGCACATGGCCAGGCTGGATGGAGCTCTGAGCAGCCTTGTCCAGTGGAAGATGCCCCTGGCATGGCAGGGTTTGGAACTGGAGGAGCTGTAAGCTCCCTTCACACCCAACCCATTCCATGATTCCCTCAGAGGTCTCTCAGTGAGTGCAAATGCCCTACTACAGCCACCAGCAATTAAAAATTACATCCCCTGGCTGCTACATAGCAAACCCAGAAACAACAGCCCTTTAATTGTGCCAGGAATGCAACAATCAGACAGCCTACAGGGGTTTGTTTACCACTGATGGTGGAACTCCACAAAAAACTCCTTAAAACCTGACACATGTATCCCAGTCCAGCCATGAATAAAGATGCTTTTCAAATCTGGGCTGCAATTTGTGAAACCTGCTGAGCAGAAAGGTGTTCTGTAAGATATTATTATTAGGAATTTTCTAAAACTTTGAAGGTTATTATTGCTCCAGATTATGTTGAAATGTTTAATTAGGAAGAGAGAGAAGGTTTCTGGGCTTTTCAAAAGGTAGGAGACTTTATTGATTTTATTAGTCAAAGAAGGTGATAATTTTTACCTTAATAACCAGGGAGCAATTTCTCCCTTAAACAGTGATTATAAAATACTAACAGAAAAAACCACTGGAAAAGCCTGGGGAAGGTCACTCTTTTTTCTTATTTTTTTTGTAATCAATCTTAGTCTATCAAAGGCTGCAGAAATACAGCAATAATCTGAGTGGAATTGTGGACACTTCTGAACCTGTGGGCAGATGTGGCAATGCCTTTGCTTTTAATTGAGGCTGGATCAAATGAAAGCCTTTGGTTGGATGAACTATAATTGCTTGCTCAGGAGCTGCAGATGTGGGCAGATACCTGAGGTGTTTGTTAAATGGCTCCAGGACTTCTGAAAAGGTGTCTGTGGAAGGCTCTGGGTGAGGAGGCAGGTGGAGGCTGGACAGGAATGACTTCAAACCAACAGGTGTGGTTCAGCTTTGAGGGTTCTAGCTGTGGGGTTTTTGTGGGGTTACACAGGGGGAAGATGGGATAGTGGAACTCCCAGGGGTCTGAACCCAGAGATCAGACCCCTCTGAGTTTCCTCTGCCCTGATCGTGACTTGCTGGAGAGAGGCAGCCTTGATCCAATTATCTGAAAAGGAATTTTAATAATGCAAAAATAATAAACAATAAGGTGTCTACTGTATTGGAGTGAACTGGACCAAGGCAATAACAAGGGGCAAAAGGCAGGGTCCAGGGTCAGACAGGGGTATTTATGCATCCTGATGAGGGGAGGAGTTAAGGCAGGGTCTGAGGGAAGGGTCCAATAAGGGAGAATTTAAATTTTAGGAATATTAAAATTTCTGCACCAAAAATCAACCTACGGTAACACAAAGAACTAGGAACTTTCTAGCAACAATTTGCATATTTGAACTGAGGGAACATGTGAGTAAGTTTTTGCTTGCTGTATTTAGAAATTAATTTCCCAGGGCGTTAAGCAGGGTTTTCTTCTTCCCCAGGGAAACCACTTCCTACAGGACAGTGTTGCAAGGGGGAAATGGGCACCTGAATAATTGAATCAGTATGATTCCAACAGAAGCTGTTTATTGTTCACATTTCATGGCAGATATAGATTCTGGGTCTGCTGTCCACATGGGCATCTCTGGGTTGGCTGAGCTGCTTCTCCATGAGGCAGGCACACATCCTTCAGGACATCTAATTGGTCAATGTCCATCCTCATGTTGTGCTTCCCCTATCTGGGATTTACATTTTTTTGCAGACATTTTGTCAGGCTTTTTTCTTATTTTTGATCCTGTTGTTTTCTCAGTAACCTTGATGAATTCCTGAAAGCTCTAACAACAAAACTGCAGGTGGTTTGATAATATTACTCACACCTAGTTTGGCTGGTGCATCAGAATGGCCTGATATATAATTATACAGACACATGGCTGCACAGTGTGCTGGAACTTGTCCCAAGGTGCCTGGGACATCATCCTACCTTGGGAGCTTGTGGTGCCCCAAGACCTGCCCTCACAGCTGGAAAATCAGGGATAGTTGGAAGCAATGCCAAGAATCCCACTTTCACTGTGCCATGGGCCACCAGACCATGATGGCTCATCCATAGCTGGCTCTGGGGTTTATTTTTATTGTTACCTTCAGACAGAGGCTGCCTCACTGAAAGAGGACAGAGGTTGAGGCAGCCCAGCAACCCCTTCAGCAGCCCAGCTTTGCTGTCCTGCCCAAGAAACCCTGCAGAAAGCCATATCCCAGGATGTCCTGTGCACCCAGCACGTCTCTGTCCTCAATTAGCAGCTGCTTTATAACCCCAAAGCATGACGTCCTCCATCCTTCATGCATTTTTTATTTTCTCTAATAGAATTTCCCATTATTCATATGAATCTCTAATCCTTTTGTGAATCCTCCAAGGCTCTTGGCTTCAATAACGTCTGTGGCATTGAGTGCCACGTGTTAATTATGTGCTATGTAGGAAAAGTATTTCTTACTATCAGTTTTAAATCATTTGCTCTAAAAAAAATAATTTAATGGTTATACCAAGCATAATGGAATATAGAACTGCATAGATAGGGCATATCTTGCCTTAAAAATTAATTATGGTTTTCTGAACACTGGGAAACTGAGGCATGAAAGGACACAATGTAAAATTGGTCATTTGCTGCTAAAGATAGAGCTTAGGAGTTCTGCTTCTGATATTTTTTCCTACAAATAAATAATAAATATGTTTTGCTGTATAAAGAAAGCTGATTTAGACATCTCAAATTTTCTCCTTCATTTTAAGCAGCAATCCCCTTGCTTTGCACTCATAAGGGAAAAAAGAATAAAATGGGATTCCTATCTGATGGAGAGACTGTGTTAGAAGAAATGTCAGGGATCAGATTCCACCAAATCAAGTTTGCTGTGATCCACAGGGAACACAAGGTAAACTTCTGGAAAACAAAAGACTAACATTGAAACTACTGGGAATTCTCTGTGCTGGACAGGATTAAAGTCATTCTGCCTCTTCTATTGCCAGTAATCCCTGAGAGGAGATTTGATTCTCACTCGCCACAAACAACTTTATATATTTTACTTGCTAATATTACTGGGGTGGCGTGATGAACAAACTTGTGCAAAATGTACTCTATTTACCAATGTGTCATAAAAAGGCTCAGGGATTAAATAACCACCCCCCCCTCCTTCCAAATATATACCTCATCCACATGTAGAAAACAGCTGAGGACAGGGAATTACTCTCCTGCTGCTTCTCGCTCATGTGCTGTACATAATGATTTCTGGAAACATTTTTATCATGCAGGGATAAAGGAGATGGAAAATAATCATCCTTACTTATCTAAGTGTGGTATTTGGATGACCCTCATTACCCCTGCATTGACTACCTCCACACTTTTGGAGTATTTTTTATACTCTGAAAATCCCATGATGCAAGAGAGTGTTGACAGACCCAAGTTACAGGGAAAAAAAACAGGAGGGAAGAGGTGACTTATTCAAGATTAGAGAGATCTCTAGCAGTGCAGAATTCTGAACCCAGGTCACCCAAGATTTAACTCACTGCTCTGTGTACTTCTGTAGCCTCCCTTATTGACCCAGGCTTATAACCTGTCTCATCTATCCATAGAGCAGGGATTTATTAGGACAAGGAAATGTCTCAGCAAATGCCACACTCTACCCAAGAAACCTTTCCTGTTGGAAGTGATATAAGGTAAGATCGTGAAAACAGGCAGCTGTAATTTTTTTTTTCCAGCCCCAAATGGGTTGATTTTAATCACAGCAGGAATTACAGGGGGTGGGAGTGCCATCAAATCCCAGCTCGGGTGGTCAAATGTCCCAGTCAGATGAGATGTTTGATGGAGAAGATTGTTGACAGAAGTTTCTGAAGATTCAGTGACCACTGAGGATCATCTCCTCTTAGTAAAGAGAAAAAAAATGGGGCTAGAAAATAGGGCCTGAAATGGTTTTGAGTCTCCTGATTTAAAAATGCACACGTCCCACATGGATATAGGCACAATATCACTGCAGCAGTCAAATGTTCTGCAGGGCCTTCTCAATCCTTACTCACACATCTTTCCCTTGTTTACAGTTTAATTTAAATTAATGTTTTAATTTTTCAAACGAGCAATGACATTGTTTATGAATGCATTACCATCGAATAATCACTCTTGAATATCAATTAACTTCAGCAATTTTAAACTACAAAGCCCTTGCAGTCAAAAGCCTGTGCTCGCAGAAACAGATTTGTCTAAAACCACTAAATTCCATCCAGTTCTCAGCTGTCAACAGCAATGAGGATTTGAAGGAGCTGTGTTCCAGAGGAGGATTCTGATGGGGTATAGAGTCTGCAGAGCAGAAGGTCAGTACAGAGGCAGGAAATGTCTTACACCACCCAAACACAGTCCCAATGACAATTAGGTGCCATCAGGGTCTGTGGTAAGGTGGGACAGGCTGTGGGGGCAGTTACAAGGTGGGGAATGAGAAACTGGAAATTAGAAATTGGAATTAATTCTAATTTCCAATTAGAAATTGGAAATAGAATTACAGAACAGCAAGAAATAGGGCCTGATTCCACACAACACAGGATCTGCCTGGTAGAAACCAAAATGAGTTTATCACCTTCCCATGGTGCAAGAAGAAATGATATGAGGTGACAGCTCAAAAGTCATGAGTCCCAGGCTGGGCATGCAGCAATGCAGCTGAATTTTAACTTATCCTGAGAAAAGGGAGCTGTGAAATTCAACAAAGCTCCTGGCTGAGGGATCTTGGTAGGCCCGACCCAACCTCAGGGAAGAAGCATGACCTCAGATGATGCTCTCTGGTGGTTTGGGATTTTCAGGGTTTTTTGGTGATGGTTGTTGGCTTTGGGTCTTTTTTTTTTCCCCACCTAGATGGAAGGAAGGCTTGGTTTCCACAGAATTCCTACTGGATGGATGGTGCTCCACACAGAGCAGAGCAGGGACACAGCTGGGGTGCCTCTGGGGACACATGTCCCACACAGCTCCTGTCCTTCAGGTTCCTTCTTGCTCTCAGCTTCACCTGCAGCTCTGACAGGACCAACAGGGACAGTGATCAGCCCTTGGAGAGGGTTTTTCCTCTGCTCAAGCTCTGGGGAGCCCTTCCTTCATACTTCTCAGCATGCAAACACAAAAAACCAATTCCAGCTGCCAGGTGACTCCCCAGAGCACCAAAAACCACAGAAGAGCCCAAGCCAAGGAGATCACAAGTGGCACTCTGTGGCCACCATTTCCACAATCCCAAATCAGTTCAGCTCCTCACAGCCTGCCCCTGAGGAAGACAGGAGCTGTGTGGGAGTGCCTCAGCCTGCCTCATAAGGGCTAAGCCAACAAATGGAGGCTGCAATATTTCAATCAATAGGGAAAAAGAAAAAGAAGAAACGAAGCAGTCAGGGAAGACAGAGATATTATTGATGCTTCTATTACCGCCTGAAATTGGTCACTGTGGAGAAAAACAAGTAGCCACAAAGTGGACTTGGCCTGACCTTTTGCTGCTCAGCAGGCAGCAGATTGGTCATTCTGGTCACTGCCAGTGAAAAAAGAGGCTGAAATCTCCTTTTAGTGGATGAGGGACCAGTGCTCAGTCCCCACAGCAGGAGCGAATTCACAGGTCAAGGGGGAAGCTGTAACCCTCACTGTGGGCTCCAGAGAGATTCCCAGATGACACATTAGGACAGGGAATGCAGGATTGATTTGCTGCTTGACATGAGTGGTGTGTGTTCAAATGTGAGCAGACAGACTCCTCGGACAGGGAGAGGAGTCTCAGAGTGATGGACAAACCAGAGCAGGGAAAGCTGAGTGACCAGCAGTGCACTGAAGCAGGGAAGCTTCAAGCCAGGCAGGAAAATGGTGAAGAACAGGATGGGAGAAAGCACAGAGAGGAGTCCTGACTACACAGAACTGAGATCTGACAAAGTAAAATGAGGCAGCTCTGAGCGAGGCAGGAACCTGTACAAATTCAAAAGGAAGGACAAACTTAGGACTGACCAACAGGGCAGGGAGTCAGGAGTACCAATTCTGTACAAACTCCTCCACCAGCTTCCCTATGCCCCTGGATAAAGACTTTCCCAGTTCCACAGTAGCTGTAAAAATGCTTTCCTTGTCCCCTTCAGGGACACTACAGTCCCTGAGGCAAATCCAGAGGGAGAATACCTTGATACCTTCTGGACACAGGTCAGAAAGTGGAAAGAGAAGATTTTTCCAGCAGCGGAGCAAAACTTGTGTGTGTAAGGCCAGCTGGAACTGGGCAGGCACCTGCAGGAGGCCCGACCCTGGTGTGGAGGAGAGCAGAGGAGAGTTGTGGGGAATAAAAATAAACTAACACAGAGTAGGAAAAACTTTGCCAAGTGGGGAGCTGCTGGCCTGAAGAAAGGGACACCCTCTTCTGTCAGACCAGAGGGGTCCAAGGAGAAAGAGGATGGTTTCTGTATCCCAAGGGATGTGCTGGCGTGTGACAAACTGGCAGAGAATGAATGAACAAGCAAATAAATAACAATACTTTGCCCTGAAAGAGGGTAAAAGCTCATGAAGTAACATGTACAATTTCTTGGTACAGACACAGAAATTCCACATGGAGAAATGAAATTATTTTTTTTTCAGTGTGTTTTGTTTTTATCATACCTGCACATTCTACAGCCCCAAAGAACACAAAGAGCCATAATTTAAGCCCACCTGCATGGCTTGGCTGCCATGATAAACTTCAAGAAACAGCACTTACCTTCCCATTACCACTGTGAACTGACTTGGGTGGTGAACTCTGCTGAAGAACGGACGTCAGAGGAGTGCTTTAAAAGAACAAGTCACAAAGACTCATAATAAACCTGTTTGGATGCACTTTGGGGAATGCAAATCACTTAAATTATTCAAGTGTCGAGCTGTTGGGCAGGTTGAGAGCTGCTGCACTGAAAGCCAAGGCAGCCCAAAGTGAGCAGGGCAAGGAAGGAGACAGACACATTTTAAATTCAAGCTGCTCCACATGTGCTGAAGCTTGTAACCATCAACTGCAGCTACTTAGTGAAGGACAGAGCTGAAAGGGTTTGGGCTACAGGGGCAAGGAAGAGGAGGAAATGAGGATTGGGCAGTACCAGAAGTGGGAGAAGGCAGCAAAGCCTGGGTGGAGCAAAGAGTGGGATAGAAGGAAGATGTGTATGACACAGGGGTGATGTGCAGCTACCTCCTCTGTTTAAAATCTGCTATGATATGTGTGGGAAGGTACTTTGAAGAAAGGAGAATATCTTCTACATTTTCCTGGAAATGTAGGAAACTGAAGGGAAAGCGGTGAACTACATAAATCAATTTACTTGCTTGAGCATTAGGAAGGGATGGGGTTGGATTCAGGTCCACTCCCTTACCTGCCCATGCCTGCTGGTTAGAATCCAGCTCTTCTGATACTTAAGTGCATTCTTCTAATTAATACCTGAATTTATTAAAGGCCTGTTTATTATACCCATTTGTTCTCTCAGCATTGTCCTTTTGATTTAATGGCTCTTTTCCTTCCCTGCTGCTACACCCTGATCTACTTATATGCAACAATCCCTCTTCTCTTTCACCCTTCAGTCTTGCTAAGCTCCTTAGTCAGCTCTTGTAAGAAAAGATCTTCCTTCCCAGACCGTAATTTAGTATTCTATTGTTTGAAAAACACCCATCAAATGTTCATTATTTCCTCCTCCTATTTCCTTGGCAAAAATTCAGGATTCTGGGCAAAACCCACTGTAGCACTTCTTTTTCTGTCTCCTGCTACCAGCAGCACAAAGACTCACTCAAGTTACTCTAAGGAGCAGAACAGGTAAACTGTGCGAGGAATTCAGTTATCGGGGGAGTTTAATTCTTCCAGCCCACCTGAAACCTTCTTAATTTGCTTTTCAAACACATTTTTAAGCAGCAAATCCTGCCTGTGACCAAAAAAAACCCCTGCAAGTAGTATTTGCAAGAAATAGTATTTATTCATCAAATTCAATGGGAATTTTTTGGGTTTATACAGCTCGGGTTCCATTCCTTTACAGCTGGTGCAGTTCAGGGAATATTCAGGCACAGATAAATGCTGGATTTTGTTGATATGATATCTTGTGTCTCTCTGTACTTAAGGGCTTTAGAAATTGATTAACTGAAGCCCTTATCAGGAAGGTAACTATTATAATACTCATTTTCCTGATGAGGAAAATAGAGCACGAAAAAGCTTAGCGACATCACAAGGTTACACAGTGAATTAGTGGCAGGAATACTGATTCCATCTCCCTGGCCTGACCATTAGATACACTCTCTTAATCTGAATCTTCCCCCAAGCCCTCTGCTTAATTTTATGTGCTTTTTTTTTAAAAAAAAAAAAAGAAAAACAAAAAACCCCAACATTTTGCTCTGCCTTTCTACATTTTTCTAGTCTGGCTGGGAGGTATGGGAGAAACCTTGCCTATAACAAAAAGTTGTGCTCAGCAATATTTTAAGTGTGACAAGGAAAAAAAAAAAAAACAAACCTCCCAGAACAAGCACATTCTCCTAAGATCTTCAGCCTGAATTTGCAGCTTCAGAGAACTGAGCTAAGCCACTGAATAGCTGGGTGCTTTATATGAAGAAAAACTTCTTAAGGCTTTGCATTCATGCATTATTAGTAGCTTCATTCTATATCTAAGTTACTTATATGGCTCCTAATTACCACAGGATCTTAATGCCTCGCCTTAATGTGTTTATCCTTGACGTAGCCCAGTGGTGCAAGAGCGTTGAGCCTCATGTTCCACAGGCTGATTTTATGGTGCAGAAGACTCCAGAAAATTCATTCTTTGGGGGGATTTATGAGCTGAGTCTTCCTCTACTTCCCCTGCCAAAAGCAGAATTCATGTTACACTTGGGGATGTCTCTATGAGCTCAGCCTTCTGGGACCTGAAGGCTCTGGGCTCTGATCTGTTGTGGAGAGCCTGGTGTGGAGAGGTCCTTGCAACCTGCAAATCAGACATTTCAAGGTGGCTATTTATTTTTTTTTAAGTTAAAAAAAAAAAAAAATTGGGCTTTAATGAGTTGCTGATTTCACTCAAGAAGTGTGTGGCAGAGGGAATTCCATTCAGAGTCATTAAGGTTGGGAAAGACCTTCGAGATCACCAAGCCCAGCCTGTGACTGATCCTCAACTTGTCTCCCAGCCCAGAGCACTGAGTGCCACCTCCAGGGACGGGCACTCCACCACCTCCCTGAACAGCCCCTTCCAGTATTTCACAGCCCCTCGTGTGAAGAAATTTCACCATGGTCCTGTGAGCACTTTCTTAGTTTAGCAACAGTGACAAACCCTGACTGAAATTAGAACTAAAATTGCAAGAAGTGGTGAAAACACCAGCAACAGGACTTCTCTTCAGGGCTGAAATGCAGGCAAACTTAAAACAAAAGTTGTAAGACAGCAACCTGTGATTTTTTATGAGCCTGAGAGAAGTTTCTTCTTGCTTTCATCTCCTAGCACCAATTTAATCATTAAAATGGATTTATGAGCAGTAGGTGCTCTGGATTGATCACCTGTACAAGGAGCCCATTTCATTGTAAGTTTTGAGATTGCAGCCCTGTGCCAAGAGGTGTTCTGCAGGGCTTTTGGATACCTAGAATGTTGCTAAAATCTTAATCTAGTCCTTTTGCCCAGGAGCAAATTCTACCTGTAATTATTAGGACCAGGAATGCTCACCTAGTCCAGAAGTCTGACTACTCGAACATTTGTCTCCATAAGCTTTACACTTTAATAAATAATTTACCCCCAAAATGCACTTAAATTAGATCCATAATTCTACCATGAGGCTCTGGTGGTGTGAGGAGACCTCCTGACTTTGCTCCGATCATTTATAATGCCACCATAAGTCATCAGTGGAATTGCAGCATTCTTATTTATAGCAGCGCTTATATTGTTCCTTATATCGTTTATTATCCTCATTTGGAATGGCCCCAGCCCGTCAGGAGGAAAAGATGCTGCACAGCCACCAGCTTAGGCTATTTCTTAGCACAGAAATGGGGCCTTCCTGAGGAAGCAGAGATGTTATCAGGGAGAGGATGGATATAAATTGCCTGGACATCCTGTCCTCATTTCTGCCGGTCCTTCCATTAAGTTTGGGGAGGATTAAGGGGATGGCACAGAGCCTGAAGCTTTTGGGGATCTTTTTGCTTCTGCTTTCCATCTGGAGGAGGGTAAGCTGAGCCTGTGCCACTGCTCTGACCTGTGAGAAACCTGCACAGGAAAAGGGACAAGAAATGATCCCATAAATCCACACCCTCCTCTCCCACCCTACCCAGGTGAGAGCCAGACCTCTGCAAATACAAATCACGTCCTCTTTCCTGCTAAAAGCAGGTTAAAATTAATAAATCAGGGATTTAAAAAAAAAAAGTCAGATTTGAGATCACCAAGGTATCCCCAATGGTTTTTCTTTCCAGATCCATTATGATAATTTTCAATGACATCATCTCACACTATTTTTACCAGAGGGTTTTTTTTTTTTTTTTCCTTTTAATGGGTTGGAGATGAGCATGATCTCCAAGGTGGAGGTGGGGGGGAACAGAACCTTGTTTCACTTTATCTCAAACTGTTCATGCAGAATCTAACTTGCAGCAGCTGTTCAGCCTGACATACCAGAGCACAGATAATTAAAAGCACTTAAAAGCAGAGTATTTCAATGGGAAAAGTTGCAAGCACAGCCCCTAGGAAGCCACTGTCCCTGCCACTGTCCTGCCTTGCTGAGGCCAGTCCTAAATAGGGGGTAGGACTGGATGACCTTCAACAATCCCTTCCAACCCAAACTTTTCTACTATTCTAAATATGTAGGATAAATTCTCTTAAAAGCTTAGGAAAATTCTGCCTTTCTGGTTATTTCCCCATTCTAACCTTGCCTGAATTTGTTCCTGTGGCCCACTGGTTTCCCTCCATCTCCTTCTTGGTGCTGGCAGGTTTCTCATTCCCTTATTAACCATTAACTGTAGGGTTTTCCTGGACAATTTATTCCCATAAAATACAGTTTTAACAGTGATGAGGGCACAGAGCTGCCTCTGTGGACACCCTGGCCACACGCCTGGCTCACAGGATGTGGACTTTGGATCCCCCAGGGACAACCAGCCCCACTGCCTTGGGGTTCCAAAGGGACCTGTCCGTATCCCTGCTGCTCTCTGTGTGACAGGGACCTACCCTCTGCTCTCCCATCTTTGCAGCCAAATACAAAGCAGCAAGGAGCAGAGAGCGAAGCTGGGAGAAGGATCAGAGCAGCTGAAAGTGGGAATAAAGAAAATGAGGAGGAAGATTTCATATTCCCGGATTTACACTCCGGCACAGCCCAGCAAGGCAATGGTAATGCAGCACACAGTTAGTGAATATGTCATGAACATTAGTCTGGATTTTGGGACACAGCAGAATCCCACCAGGAGAGAGGGTTTAAATCTTGCAGCAGGAACACAGCAAATAAGTCATTTTATAACACTCTCTCTTCAGAAAACGTATCCACAGGTTGGAATCAGAAGGTCTTTCCAGGTTAATTTAATTATACTTTTTCCTCTGGAGTTTGAGAACATCAGAGTTGAACTCAGCAGAGCAACAACCCAACCTCTGAAAGCAGCAGCAGTCAGGCAGAGTTTGGGGATTTCATTCTCCTTGCAGAAAAGAAAAAACCCAGGAAGCAAGGGGGATATGTCTGTGCTGCCATGTGGAATCATTCATTTTACACTGATCCCCATCAGCCAGCTGAAGCTTTCCTTAAATAAACACAGAGATTGAGGCTTTCAGTTCCCCCTTGTCTTCCCATGACGGCAGACCCCACTGCAGGACACAGGGAGTGCAGGATGGGCTTGGAACAGGAGAATCATCCCCCTTGTTTCTCAAGTTCTCTTGTTAATTGTCTCTTTTGGGTTTTTTCTGTGTATTTTTTGAAAATTAAAAGTTAGGCAAGGAGTGAGGTAATAAACCAACCCCCACTGAGGGGCTCTGCCTTTGGCTCTGGGGACAACAGCTGAAAAAAATCCCTCCAGAGAGAGCTACAGATGACGAAGGCTTAGGGAGAAGGCTTTTTTTTTTTTTTTTTTGTTTCCCCATACTTGCTGAATATTGCAAATTTGGTGAACTGAGCAAGTGACCATCTGGGATTTTCATGTGAAGACATACGTCAGTGAAGAGCAATTCAAATCAGCCCCAGAGCTGTCTGTGTCACACTTTTGATGTCTTTTCTTCTATCGCTAAAAAGTAGTTATACTAAGAACAAAATATCTTGAAAATGTTTAAAAAGGAAGGTAATTTAAATAGTAAAAATAATGATCCCTTTCAGCCTCCCGTATATCAAAGGGTTTGTTTTGGCCACTTAGCTTGGCTTTCTGTCACTGTCATTAGCTGTGTCTGGGTTGGAGCATGGCAGACACAGAGGGATCTGTGAGTTGCACTCAAAGCCATTAAAGCCTGTGAAATTGGACAATTGGCTATGCAGACAGCCCTCAGAAGTATTTCGAGCACTTTTGGTTCTTGGCTGAGGACTGAAAATGGGAATGGAAGCAAGAAAATACCTCTATGTATGTATTGGAGCTTTGAAAAATAAAAAAAATAAAAGGAAAAAAAAAAAAGCGTAGAATGTGAGACATGGAGACACGAAACTTCCAGACTCTGCTAAGTCTTTTATCCGTTCAGAAGTATTTTTCCAGGTATGGCTCACACCCCTCAACCCTTAACCAAAGTCCTGATGAAATTTCACATTATGCTGGCACCAGGTGTATGAACTTTCTTTACATAGAATTGCAAACCCAAAGTTTCCATCCATCATCCGTCCATCCATCCATCCATCCATCCATCCATCCATCCATCCCCCATCCATCCATCCATCCCTCCCTCCCTCCATCCATCCATCCATCCATCCATCCATCCATCCCCCATCCATCCATCCATCC